>JAOEGS010012743.1:1344-30611 GCA_025447755.1 Corythornis vintsioides | reverse complement strand
GAATCTATGAATCTATGAATCTATGAATCTATGAATCTATGAATCTATGAATCTATGAATCTATGAATCTATGAACCACAGGAATTGGGTGTGAGTAGGTTCACTGAAAGCTACATTTGCCAGGGCTGGCACTTTTCTCAGGTTACCCATTTTCCTTAATATGCATCCATTTTACATGTACTCTGGTGCACAAGGTCTTGAAGATTTGGAAAAAAAAAAATTATTAAAAAGTCCTAATGATGTGGTAGCAGGTTATTATAGAGATGGGCTTCCATATCTTTCCTTGGCAACTGGTTTCTGCATATAAAGTACAAAACTACATTGACCTTTTAATCTTGCCAATTGTAAACTAATTTTGAATCCAAGCTGTTCACTGAAAAGGTGCAAAGGTCACCTTTAAATAGCTGCTCTGCTACATTGCCCTTTATTCCATGGTCCACATCCCTTGGCTTCCTCCCATTAATTCTGCTTCTTGAACAACTCTCCTTTCTTCTGATTGTGTCCTTATACAGTTTATTTTTCCCCTACATTCATTTTTTGAAGCTGCATTACATTTTGTCACTTTCTACCTAAGGTTTCTAATCTCTCTATCTTAACTGATTTATGCAGTGCCTCCCAGTTTGGATCATCTGTGATTTTAATTAACATGTACTCCATTCCTGTCTTTTGGCTAATGAATGAAGATGTTTAAAGAAGACTGGACTCAAGACTGCTCCCTGATGTTCATCCACTAGAAAACTAATGTGACTTCATGCATCTTCATTTATTATCTCACTTCGTTAATGGCCATGTGGATGGTTTTTAATCAACATCACAGGGTCCTTATATAAGCCAATCTGAATTATTTTTGTGGGTCTCTGCTCCTGCTGGTGTTCAATTCAATGAGAGGGAAAACAAAAGCAGAATAAACTGTTACTCACCAGAATGCTTTTCTGGGAGATCTGGAAATGAGGAGGTGAGAATAAATTGTTCATTCTTTTGTCTCAGGACTCTAGTATACTTATGGTCTCTCACTGCTATTATATCCATACGTCTTCTAATTTTTGATATATGTATTTTTAAATTACTTGTCAAGGTAGAGAAATTCTATTATTCCCATTTTTTTGTGAATAAGCTCCAGTACAGAGAATAAGGAGGTGGTCAGCTCTGCTCTTTTAGCACTCATGGTTACAAATGGAGAGGTTACAGTTGCTTCTGCATATGCACCTATCTTCTTGAAGTTACTGTGTCATTCCTTCCTGTGTATCTCTGGGACGACCCATCAAATGCACCATCAAAGTGATTTAATCTCTTCTTTAAAACAAGCATACAAACAACTGTGTTTATATGTCAGTATCTACATATTTGTATTGTGATCTGAATGCCCAACTCAATGTAAAGTGATGCCAGTAAAAGTGTGCATCACATACCCAGAACACATAACTACTTAGTCCAGCCAACAGGATATAGAATAAGACAAATAGCAATATCTATTGGATTTGGTGTTGAAAGTTACTTGGGCAACTCCCCACTCATCTGAGTGTTAACATATTTCTGAAGACCTGGACCAAAGTGCTTTCCTTGATGTTATACTGGATTTCTTATTGCATTTGAAGTCAGGTGTTCAGAGTTTAAAATGTCCCCACTTAAGTACTTCTTTACTCTCAAGAGCATAATAACGTAATGTATTGGAGATTTAAGATACAGTAACTGCTCTATGACTGCACTTTTTTATGCCTCAAAAAGTAACATCTCACACTGTCCACATGAACAACTTCTTCCACTGTTACCTCTTGATAAATAGTTTTAATGCAGTAGCCACAATCCTTTAGGATGAAAATAAAAAAACACCTTTCTGCTGCAAAGGATTAGAAAATGTATTTGTAGTATGGATTTACTTTATGTGAATTATATATTTTCTGAAATATTAATTTCTGTTTTTGAATCAGATCTGAATTATTCTCAGAAACTTCAAAAATAACTATAACCTCTTTCCCTCCTTCCACCCTCACCAATCAAAAGTCATGAAAAAAAAAAAAAAAAAAAAAGAGGCACAAAAAAGAAGGAAGGTTAAAGAAGGAAAAAGGAGAAGGACCAAATATTTACAGGAGCATCAGCAGTCAAAAAGAAACTAATAATGAGCTAAGAAATTATGCAAGGGAGCACAGAGGGAGGTAAATACATAAAGAAGACAATTTAGAAAATATTTGCAGGAGCAGAATTTATAAATACTCACTGTATTTTATAAACATATGTCAAAATGAATATGTGTTCTTGCTTCTGACTTTCTCATTAATATATTTAGTGAAAAAAACCCCAAACGTGTAGGACAAAATGTTTGCCACCAATATTCTCCACATATTAAAAAATAATTACACTTTTTTTTTTTTTTTTCACTCTAAAATTTTAAACACAGCCTAGTTGGAAATGAATTGCCTTTCAGTTGCTAAAAATAAACATAGGAAACTTAATCTAAGTCCATTACCAGTGAAATTTTTACTATACACAACTTCCATGAGATGTAATTAGCGGTGCGTTGCAATAATTTATTATTCATATAAAAAACTTGAACAATCAGGACCGTATAGTAAAATGGGAAAATAGCTAGCTATGTGCCAGACATTTTATTCTGATTTATAATATTTCAGTTATTTTACCTTAGGTGCACATTCATCTATCCATACAATGCGAATACTCCATTGAGAAAGGTGCTGAGTATTGAACCTATAGTTCAATATAAAATATGAACTCTGAGGCATAGCTGCAATAATACTTCCATTTGCATTATTATGATTAACATTCCTCTGAATAGGAAGCATCTACTAATATTAATTGTAGAAATACTGAGATTCCAATTGTCATAAATCACTGTGCAGCATTAAGCAAGTTCTCCAAAAACATTATAGAAAAACTCCTTTTGTGTGTGTGTGTTTTTTTGGAGTTAATTTCAACCTCATTTTCACCAGGCTTTCCCTTCTGTGTCTGTTGACAAGACAGTAATTATGCCTTTCTCTTGATTAACACATTCTTTTGAGTAAGGTCCCAAACAGTTTTCACATGAAAGGCTGAATTCAACAGAGCATGTTTTTTCTCATTAAAGACTTAGCATTCACCCATAGTTAATTCATCACACAGATACTTCCTGTCTTATAGGAAGAAGGGTGGCCTTGAAGCTAATGCTCTTGATTTGATCAGAAGTTTTCTTCACAGAAGTTGAACTGAATGCCTTTTCAAATACAATGATATTGAATTCACTTAATAAGTGAAAAAAGGGGAGAACAATGTTTTACAGCTTCTCTATTAAAGCACAGATAACACAGATACAACAGAGATTTCACCTTACTTAAAACAGTATAATCTTTGAATCTATACAAACTTAACAAATCTTCATCTATATGTTTATATCTTTGTATTAAGTCAACATTTTCCCCTTCACTACAATTTGTCTTCTCTACACTGTTGGCAAAATTCACAATAATCATTGACTAATCAAAGCAAACAACTTTGACATTTGGTGCATCAGCTTTCATTTGTAACAGGTGTACAATACAATGATTTATTTTGATGTATTACATTGTGCCCTAAAGAGCTCAAAATTAAAATGCTTTAATTATAAGTCTTGTGAAGACAATGCATCAGCATCAGGGACCATACGCAAGGAGAGACCAATGTTGTTGCCACCTGTGCTCTTCAATCCAGACTTTTGATGGTTGGATTGCTTTGGGATTTGATTGCTTGAAGGCTTTTTGGATATGTTATTTCCAAATGTTCAAAAAGCAACTGAGGGGTCTCAGCAGGGTTCAGCCTTGGAAAAAGAAGAGCTTTTCATGGTTTGTGTGCTGGTTTAGTCCATCCTAGAATAACTCACAGTAGGTGAGATGCCCCTGAATTACAGTGATACTAACTGTATTCCTAATGGGAGTGTCCACTTTACAAAAAAAAGTGCCTTCTGAAATAACAATAATTTCTATCATGCTCAATAGCACAAGAAATGATCATATATTACCTCATTGCCACTGGGAAGCTGAGGGAAGGAGGTAGATCATGGTTATGTCCTCATCTAGGACATTCAGATTAACTATACATTTCTGGCCAGGAATACTTTAATCCTCATCTCTGGGTCTGATCTGAGGATCCTGAAAAGCAGGCATGTTCTGTAGTCTACTCCATCTCCAGTTAATGTTTTTAGCAGATGTTTACCCTTAAACACAAGTTTAAGTATTGCTGGAGTCAGCAGAGCTTCAATACGTGACATGAGTAAAGTGTTCCTTCAAGAGCACTGTGGCTGAGTTGGGAACAGCCTGGTGAGTCCGAGACACTAACAACCACGATGAAATAAATGCATAAATACATAAACTGATCACTGCTGCTTCTGATTGCCTCTGTGCTGAACTTTTCTATCCATCTCTTTTTCCATTGTCATAATCTGCTTTAAGTGATAACTGGGGGTTTGCTCTGTGACACAGTGGCTGTGCAGAGTGAGAGGAGAAGTGGACACAGTAAGTGCAGAAATCATCTGGAAATCATCTTCTCAAACAAAGCCCAGCTCACAGGACAACCTCTCATTATTTTGTTCTCCCACGGAGAACAGAAAAGCATGACTGATGTATTTGAAGATGATAGGCAAGTTCTAGAAGCCATCAAATGAAGGCAGAAGAGAATCTCATTTGGTTCAGCAGAGTCAAAGGACATCTTTCTATAAATCAGCGTATTCCTTTGCAATGACTAAAGCCTAACCACCACCACAATCTTCTCTGCAATTACCTGAAAGGTGGTTGTAGTGAGCTGTCAGTCTCTTTTCCCAAGTAGCAAGTGATACGACAAGAGCAAATAGCCTCAAGTAGTGCCAGGGGAGGTGTAAGTTGGATCTTAGGAAAAAAATCTTCACTGAAAGGGTTGTAAAACCCTGGAACAAGCTGCCCACAGGGAAGTGGTGGAGTCACCATCCCTAAAGGTGTTTTAAAGCTGTGTAGATGTGGTACTGAGAGACATGGATTAGTGGTGGACTAGGCAGTGATGTTTTAACGGTTGTACTCAGTGATCTTAAAGGCCTTTTCCAACCTAAATTATTACATGATTCTATAATTCTATAAAACACGCCAGACTTGCATATCCTCTCTTCACACCAAAACAACACCCCTTGTAGAAATACTTATTGGCTTCAACATAACATGTCATTGTCATGCTGACAACTTGTAATCATAAAAATAAATTATAGCTATCATGATCATCATCTGCACAATAAATCCTTGTCAGGAAATACATGGGGAAGGCAGAGCTTAGAATTCTAGGAGGAAAACCTTCAAAACCAACTCACAACAGATGAGATTTTCCTGGAGGGACCATAATCCCCAGACACTGATTCATTTGGGAAAGAGTTAAGGTATGTTATCAATTCCTCTTTTGGATGGAAAGGAAACAAGGAAGGACCATTAGAAGGAGGCTGAAGAGGGAGGGCTGAGCTACCCTATGGGAGGAACTACAAAAATAGCTAAACCAGGAGAATTGCTCTTTCCCTAAGAACCTCTTCTTTTTTAGCCTACGCATCAGGTCAATTTTGAATCTTAATAATGGAGTGTTTTGCACATCACAATCTCTTCCAATAGTGATTTGGGGGCAATTTCACAGTGCTTTAATTCTGCTGGGGTTTTGTTTGTTTGTTTTGTTTTGTTTTGCTTTGCTTTCAAGAAGGGTGAGGCTGTTGTCTAAGCATTTTATAGTTTGGAATGGCTAAACGGAGTTTTCTCAGAATTAAGATAATTTTCTAAGTTTGTAATAATTTCAGGTGAGAAATTTGATTTCTGGAAAAGGCAGCACAAGTAAAAGATGTGGAATGTGTCCTGATAAGCTTTGGCAGAATTACATTTTAACATTCACCAAGGATTTACTGTCCTATGCCTTTTTTGTACCAAGGTTTTCTTCCTTGTTTGTCACAAAATCACCAGACATGTTTTGTGCAAAAATTTGGCTTTTGTGTTGTATTATTAACCATGTTGTATCTACGTCTCATTTGGTCATCACAGATTTATCTCAGCTAACTTGAGACATCTACATATTTAATGTTAAAGACCTATAACCTAGGCTCTGTTAGATGTCCAGCTTTAATTAGCATTATTAGTTAATAGCAATGAATCTCACCTCAAGCTATGTTTTCTCAGTGCAAATGAGTACCTATCATTTTAGTCAATAATTGTAATATTGCCTTGATAAAGGCTAAGCAGCTTTCAGGAATTACACTGTTCAAATCATCACAGTTGTCCATGATAATAAACCTGGTAAATAGGACAGATATTCTGAGGACAGAATATCCATTATTGGTCAAGTGGAATAAAGAAACAGTGCAGCCTGTAGTGTAGCAACCTTAAGAGAGTTGCTTCTGTGGTGGGAATTAGATTCATTTAACTTAGATTTCAGGTGGTTTAAGCAATTGTACCAAAATGTAAAAGCTTTTCTCTCATAGTGAAGTTGGTTCTATGATTAAAGAGTTTTAAATTAACATGCCCATCTGATCAGAACTTGTAAAGCCTGCTTTCCTGCACACATAAAAACTTTCTTTGGATCTTACCACAAAATTTGTTTCGAAATGCTCAAAACACATACTACTGTATTCAAAGCATAAAAATCTGTCTTTTGTGCAATAACATATTAAAAAAACCCCAAACATTTCCTGGTCTACTGTATTAAAAAAAAATAAAATAAATCTTTTTGCTTCTGGGTCATTTTTTCAGCTACTCTTTTTTTTTCTGTGGGAATAAAAATAATTCTGTTGGGTTCATTTCATGAGTAAAAACATTTTTCCTGGCTTACTTGAACTGCAAATTTAAAATGTCCTTGTAGAAGAAAGATTTCCTGTATTGCATAGAGAAGTATCACAGTATGTTTCCAAGCTCACAACAGATGTTTCTATAATTGTTGCTCAATTGTTGTCCTGTAACAACTTTCAGCAGAGTTGACCAACAATAAAACATAATCTCACCATCAATACACTTTTCATTAAAGCTGTTAAAGGGAAGCAATAATCTTTCCCTTTATCCATTGCTGTTCTATAATCCAAAACCCTTCAAACACTTTGCAGTGAAGGGTACTTGCTGCCCCTGTGTTTTTGATGATGGGTAGGTGAGTTGCAATATTGAAGCTTACAGGGAGCACAGCTATTGAGCTCAAGGATGGAAAACCCAACTCTAATAAAAGCTGGCAATTGTGGACTAAGCTTTGTGGAGACCCCGTTTTTCATAGACTACTAACATTCCTGCTTTTCACCTTATACATACTATCTGTTCATTTTGTAGGTTATTTATACATCTGAACTTTAATTTACTAATATCTGTACATATTTGTACATCTGAACTTTAATATACTAATAAACTCTGGATTGAAAATATTTAGAAGAAATTGAAACTTCCTTGCGATGTTTTTATGCCACTTGCCAAAGTTAACACAATCTTCACAAAAACTGCACTGAAGCATTTGTGTTTGCAAATTTCTTAGGAGTAGAATAAGCATAAAAAATGCCATATACGAATAATTAATACAAAGGAAATGCTCCCAGTATAATCATTGTATCAAATTAATGGTACATGAAATGAATATTAAGTAATCTACATTAAATTAATATTAAATAATATTTTAACATATTTTTTCATGATGTTTTATCAGAAATGAAAATACTAGCTAGCTGCTGGAGTGGGCCAACAGGTATATTGGGCAAGATAGTGCTGCACCACTTTGATTTATGTTATGCCTGAAATTTGCTGCTGGATCCATTCCTGCATTTGATTTACTGATGTAAAGGAAGTGGTTGTTGTGTTAGTGACACCAGTACCTTGTGAATACAGGGCAAGGACACTTGCCTGATGCTCGATGCTTCTGATCTGGGAGGATATTATCCCCACCTTTGTCTCCTCACTTCCTGGAGATGCAGTATGTCTGGGGAGGGCATCAAGAAAAACATGCACTCAAGGTAGACAATGTAGGGACTTCAGATACCATGCCCTGTGTGTCTGCCAAGGCCTTTCTCTTCCAGCTCAATATGATCACACCCCAACATATGACAGGTTCAAAGAAGAGTGGAACTAATCAAGGGTACTTCTGATCCTGAGAAATGCTACCACCTAAGGCACCTTTCGAGCTTAATACTTATGAAAGATCTGTATCTTTCCAAATTGGCAAAAAGATGCTAGGTTAGATATCCTAGGACATCTCAAATGAATAAAACCTTTAATCCATCAAACAATACATTCATGTCTGTATTCTTTCCCTGAAGCTGACCACATGCTACATCTACTCCATTGCTGTATGCTTAGTAGCCTGTCCTGCTGGCCATCAAGCTGAGGCAAATGTCTAGGCTTGCTGTGATGTCCTTTCTCGAAATCATGGAAGAATTTACCACATTTAGGTAACATATTGCCATTTGAATGGCTGTAACAAGAGTCCCCACTGGAAAGGAGCAATCAAAAGTAGAGTTATTAAAAGGTCTACATTTGTAGTGATAGGTCTGTGGACTATCATTGTTGTTTTTTCTCTCTGTGGCTTATCCTAGAAGACCAGGGTGAATAATTTTGATGCTTCAGGAAAGATCCAAGAATTATGTCATTTTAAAAAAGGTCAAAGCATGCACTTAACTTAAGTGGCTGGACACACACATACAAATGTATCCTCATGTAGATATGTACACTTATGTATCTACATTTAATGAAATTTGTTATTATCAAAAGAACTACAAATACCAAATGAGGACTGAACAGCTGGAGCTAGATTGGCCTATTGTACCATATCGTATGACTCAGCACCGGAGAATTTTATGTTGTCCTAGAGGCAAAACATCTCTCCTTCCCAACTGGAAAGACTGCAGTGGCTAAGCCATCTTTGCTTTTTTTCTGGGAACATACAATGATACTAAGGGCTATAACTTAATGAGGAAGATGATATGGAGGAGAATTAAAAAATTTTTAAAATTTCCCTTAATTTTCTTTTAGATATAAACTACACATATGAATTAAAATCTCTTAATGGTCACACCCAAAACCAAAAATTGCACTGAGTTCCTATGTCTGCCAGAAACAACTTCTGTGTCATGGGAAAAGCCCCATTACTCACCCTTGCTTCAGACTTTCTTTCTACAAGGTCTCTTAATAAAACAATAATACACCCTCTGTGAGTACTGAGACTGCAAGAAGAAACCTGTTTAATGAGATGCCGTAACAGCTTCTCCATCAGACTTGCATCTTTACAGTTGTGACAGCACCAAGAATAGTTAACAGGATTAGCTTTTATAACCAGCCTCATTGTTCTCCACCCCTTGACCAATTAGTAAGTCTTAGAACATATTATAAAAATAGATTATAAAAATACTATTTTGGGTTTTAAGGAAAATTTGGCATAATCTGATGAAAATAGACTGACTCTCCAGGCTACCTGCCCAAGACAATATGTTGTACAAATATAAATAACATTTGACTTTATGCTACTCTTCCACATTTCATTATTCAATATATCTCAAGGAGGACTTCAAGCTAATGCTATAATCTTGATCAAACTGATGGGATCTTTCCCTGCACAACAGAAGCGCGTCCCATTTCCCTACACTGCTCCCAGTGACTCTGTCCCTCCTGACCATGCTTCATACTATAGATAGTCATTTTACTGCTTATCAATAGATCTCCATTGTTCTGTGAATGAGAATGACATTCAGACCTGTTTTTATAAAGAAAACCTTGGAGCAATTAGTCCCCTGCTGTGAGTTTAGACACACCAGCTATACTGCAGCTGCTCTCTGTTGTCAACACGAAATATTCCTCAGTAGTAGATCAACGTGTTTAAACACTTTGATCTTCTTTATCTCAGTGACAAGATTTGAAAGCCTCCTGGATGAACAAGTTTTCTTTTGGGTGCAACTCCATCTCATCCACCATTTCAGTGCTGACCTGAAACTTACATACTTCATTTACTGGAGAGGTGTCATCTTTTCAAATGGCTTCTCACATCCCCTCAGAAAGACTTTTTGTGGGTTTTTTTCCCCCCCTTAACACTGAGCTTAAGTAATGATACTTCAAACAGCAGATAAGAAGCACAAAGGGGACTCAGTCTTATATACAGCAATTCAGAATCATCTTCATCTCTGTCATGCACTTTCTGATTTTCTTTTTAATTACCCACAGCACAATGTGCACCAAACACAGCTGAGAAGTTGATATTTAAGCTGCTTTATTACTGTTACACTATGAAAACTTAACTAACGTTTAGAATATATCAGCACAAATCATGTGTCTCAGATGTGGATACAGTTAGGTAGATGATGGGAGACAAAAATTAATGTCACCATCTTCTATCTAATGAGTTGAGGCTTACTCTTACTTTCTTACTTTTCAGGAAGCCACGAGTTAACTATTAGTGCTGTGAAACTATTAAGCAGGAATGAATATTAATTGACGGTCAGGTTTAGTCCTCCAATCACTGCAGAATTCCTGATTTTCCTACTCTAACCAACTCTCCATCCATTTGCACACCACAGGATTGGTACAGTTGTGAATGGGGAATCCAACTCATATCTCATTAATGAAATTACATATCTGAGATTTGGACTGTAGCTTGGTTTAACCCCAAAGAGACCTAATTTAGTGTGGTGTACAATGTTATCTCCTTTGATAGGCAAGAAAGTTACACTGCTTGTGAAGTAGATGGAAGTAGATGACAATCTTTTTGTGGCCTTCCAGTACTGAAAGGAGGACTATAAGAAAGATGGGGACAGGCTTTTTAATAGGGCCTAAAGCAATAGGACAAGGGTCATTGGTTTTAGAAAGGTTAGATCTGGGCTAAATACAAAGAATAAATGAGAATGCTGAGACAGTGGCACAGGTTGCTCAGAGAGGTGGTTGATGCCCCATCTAACATTCAAGGTCAGGTTGCATGGGACTCTGAGTAACCTGATCTAGTTAAAGACCGCTCTGGTCACTGCAGGGATTCTGGATTAGATGACTTTTAAAGGTCCCTTCCAACCCAAACCATTCTATGATCCTGTAAGAACTCCATAGAGTTTGATCAACATTACAACTTTCTGGATGTTATGACCAAGTTAACAGCCCTGTGTTCTTATCAAAATGCTTTCTCAGAAATGTAGATGAAGAATTTTCGTTCACTCCAGTATTTGGTGATGGCAGTGACACAGAGTTCTAGAATAAGCAGCATAATTAGAGACTTTTTTCTTTTTTTTTTTTCACAAAGATTTGCTCCCTAGACATGGTTTTAATACCACAGGCAATCGGAAGTTTTGATGGAGAAACAGATAGCTGAGTCAAAGCTTAGGTGAAGATTATTTCTGCTGTGGTTTGAGTGCTCCCACCCTGCACCGTCTGGTTTTATTACACAGGTGGATGGAATGTGCTCTGCTCCATTTACAAGGGAGCCACACAAGCCCTATGTAAATCAGTCAGCAAGTACCTTCAACTACACATATTAGGAATGCAAGTGAGAGGAATTCCAAAATGAAACATGTTTAGACAAAGAGGCAATTATGGCACAGAGAGAAAAGGAGTGCAAAAATTTCAGCAAGAATCAGGGACGGAGCACAGTAGCTCTAGGATTGTGAAAGTCTGATTCTATATTTACATACTCCATAAATTGGGTGATTTAAATATCCTGAATACAGTGTAACAGTACCTATTGGAAGTGAATATCACAAACTGTTTCCCAAAGAGTATTTTGGACACTGGTCTTCTAATATCCAAAAAGATAGAGAGACAGATTCTAGTCTCGTTTAAAAAGTATCTGCCCAGGTGCAATTTTATGGACATCAATGGAGTTTCATAGTGCAACGCAGAATGGAGTCAAATGATACCTAAGTGTCTTGTGTTTGCAGTGCAGAAAAAGAAGGGGAGAATGGAGTGGTTCACATCACTGTATAATGAAGGTTTGATCATAAAAATACCTTCCCAGTAGGTCAGCACCTGTTTAGATAAATGGTTTAGTTGAAATACACAACGCAGTGGAGTTTGCACATTTATCCATATGGCACTAACATGAACTGCCAGCTGTGGCCAGTCGTCCAATATGTTCTCTCTCCATCTATGACATATGAAACCAAATGGAATCATCTATCCATTAAGAAGAGATCATTTTCAGGCAGGAAGGTTTTCTGACACAATTATTAGCTGTGGTGTTCTTGACCAGGAACAGACTGAAATAGGACGGAAACAAAAAGGGGCTTATGTCGTCTTAAAGAGTCATGTGAAGAATTTTCTGTTTTTAAATAATCTTTCAAGCTGGTTTTTTTTTTTTTTTTTTTTTTTTTTTTTTTTAAGAGTGCCTTTTATCTCTCAGATTAATGTCATCCTGCTGAATGGGTTGCTTTTCTCTCCACCCATTTCTCTGATGAGTGATCATGGCACTTTGAGGGCTACTGTTCTTCTCTGAGTTTGAGTTTGATTAGGGCCAGAAGATAGGTTTGTGACTTGTTAGAAACAATATGTTTTAGGAGCGACTGCGGCAAACCCTCACAAAAGAGTTGTCCCAGAATTGGGACTTGCCTGTTTTTCCTTCCCAAGTGACCTTCTACTTGCACACACTGTGAGCTTCACTCTGAACCAAAGATAAACACTGTATATCAACATAAAATCAAGGGAAAACAGTGACAAAACAGAGTCAGTAGTTGAATTCAATAATATCTTTATTGAGACAGAAAATCATATTAGGGCAGTTTGTCTGCTCTCAATCTGGAATAACTCAATCACTCTTGATTTGCACCAATGCAAATGAGATGAGAATCTGCCTCCAGAACACTTGCTAGCTATACTCATTGACATGATCAGAAGTACAGTGTTCCCTTTAATCAACCCTGTTTTACCTCTAATGGATATAAGCAGAGACAAGAGCCTCAGGCATTTCAGGCTCTGTAGTTAGTAGCTGATCCCTGTCTGCCTGTAGAGGAGGCAGATTATGTACAGAGAACCTGAGAAGCTTATTTTGGAAATGATGTGGCTCCCAAATGAGTCTGAAATCCAGAAATATTTCTTACTAGTAGCACTTAAAGATACTGGACCTCTCCCTCTACATGCATTGTACCTCACCTAATCCAGCAGAAAAACTTCTGAGGTAAATCACTGTGAGATTAAAATCTGTTTTGACCTGTGGTACAGCACAGGAAGGAAGAGAATGACAACATAATTACTGATAATACTAAATACTTCATACTAATACTATTAATAAATACTACATAAATCTGAAGTAAGATTTTCTGTGATCTAGCATCCTGGTACTGGGTTTGGACTCTTGCACACTCTAATGATTCTAGATAGACCAATCAGTAGACATCAGTTCAAAACTCAGTTAAGCAAAGTCTATGTCAATAGCTGACATCAAACACAAGTAAAATTTTGTGAAGCTATCAGTTACTGTCTTCTGTTTGACATAGCAACGGCCTATCTCCAGTCCCTTTCCTGTCCTTCCCTTTTTATAGCAGCTGGTCACCACTGAAAGGATCTGGATTTGGGATAAGTTTTGTGTTGTCTTCCTCACATTGACAAAAGTATTCTGGAAAAGAGAGATCGACAACTACTTGTGGTCTCACACAGCCCACAGTTAGGGCAGTAAGTGGGAAGTCAGTAAAAACACAGCATATACTTTTCTAAAAGTAATAATCACAATAGTAGGTGGGTCTTGGAAAATGTCCATCTGTTTGGTTGTGTTCTTCATAACCAAGTAATGATCTTCACACAGTATTTCCTTCCTTGTCAGCTGTGCTTGTTTCTGTACTAAGAGACTTGAAAGTGTCCAGTGTCCACAGAGATGGTTTTTTAGGCATTAGCAAGAAAACACCAAACAGGGACCTTTGCAGGCAGACTAGGAGTTAATCGCACCACAACAGGGCAATTTAATGTGTACTAAGTGGAGATTTCAAACATTTTTTTTTTCCGGATAGATGGTCATATGCAGAAAGTGACCATGATGGACATGGTGAGAATTCTTATAATACACTTCAGAATATTGTAGGCACCTAATTACATGCAGCACAAAACATCTAAAGTGTGGAACCTAAATCTTCTGCCTTGTTAAATGCAGACATTTTCAGATAAAATAACATTTAAAACTAATATTTAACTACAATTTAAAATCAGATGGTGTGAATGCAACAGTAATTGCTCACTTTGCTGACAAAATCAACAACCACATAGTAACAGTCATTCTTGCCTAGAGACAAAGCACTAACTGGGAAACAGGATACATGGATTTGTTTCCTATCTATATCAAATTAATTCCTTATGTTAATCTTTCCAGGGACATTAGCCCACAGTTTTCCAGTCTTACTTTTCTGGCACTCCAGTTCACCTAATAAAAGATGATGTTGTTCATCTACTAGTCACAAGTGGTTGTTCCAGCAATTCTTTTCCCATAATCAGGGACAGTTGTGATAAATCTGATGTTCATACATTTCTAAACAAGTTATACTTTTCTGAGCCACAATACTGAACATAATTGACATATTGACAGGAGGCTTCTAGTTCTCAAGCAGTTTAGCCTCAAGATTATTATCCCAGTTCATTTTACTGTTGTTTGTTTTTATGATATTATGACAATAGTGCTCCCACAGACAATATCCTTTTCTTTGGTCCTGTAACTACTTATACTTCAGCAGCTTGTCTTTATCATACCTGACATATTTTGAAACACAAGCTGATAGTTTGATAGTTCAACCCATTGCTTTTCCAGATGTAAATCCGTAGTAGAAATTTCCTCTCAGATTTGTCAACTGCTGCTTGCTTACCAAGTCAACATATCACTTTAGCTCTGACATGTATATCTCAGCTTTAGACTACAGTCTGGATCAGATAGCTTCCCAAATCTACAGGGTTTATTGATTAGGACTATAGAGATCATAATCAATCAGGAAGTGATAAAACAAGCTAATCCATATGCTTTGATTAATCTGTAGGCACAGACAGGTTGTTTAAACATACAGATCCATAAAAATATTTCATATAACCACCAAAATTTTATACCTCAGTGTTTACTGCTTTCATACCTGTATTTGAACAAAACATCCCAGAAATTCAACAAAACTTGGAGCCTGTGATTCCAACCTGTCATTTTTACTAGGAATTGATAGGATTACTCAGTCTTTCTCTATGCAACTGCACCTACTGCAAACAAGTGCTATGCCCGCAGTGCCAACCTAAAAGACAGTATCTTGAGAATATTGTTGATAGTAACAACATTTATCTCAAGCACAAAACATTACAGATATATGAAACACTAACAAAGCCCACATGCTGCACAGATGAACCTACCAATCTTGTGTCAGGAATCTGTTCTAAAAAAAAGTTGGCAGCCCAGTTGCAGGAGCAGCAAACTTCAGAGTTGTCCATCAGACAACTTCAGAGCTGAAATCCTGGAGAAAAAGTCAACAGAAGTTGACTGCTTCATTATTTGTCACACTGAGTCTTGAAGAAAATTCTACACGAGTGTTTATTCTCACACCTTCTTGAGCACCTCTTCTCACAAGTTGAAGCCACCTTGACTGTTGGCAGAATGTGGCAGAAACTGTAAAAAACTCTAACAGTAGCTGAATTCCTTCTTATTTCTGTTTAATTAGCTTAGGCTGCAAAACTAGAGTGCCAGCCAGATACTTTTTGAGAAGCCCCTGACATATTAAGTCCTGAGAGTTGAAGATAACTGGACCTTTAGACAGGTAGGGCCCAATTAGAATTACCTCAGCTTTTTATTAACTTCAGTATTCCTTTATTGACACCAATGGGGAGTTAGAGTGAAGACTAGTTTATCTTCTCTTGTAGCATGCAAATGCCAGCCCAAATCAGGGGTAAGACATGCAGCTTGTCCAGAGCCACCATTCAACAGATTTATGACTCCTCTATGCCCTGATTCTTTTCCCACTTGTTGCCTACTGAGAGGTGATGTCTTCTGGGGAAGGGTTGGTCATATGTGCGTTTACCTGAGGAGTGATGCTGCCTGATACTATAGCAGCATTAAACTGCTTCAACTGCATTCAAATATAAATGCTCAAAATGCTTGCATCATTTCTTTCCAGTTTTGGGAAAGGAAATAAATTGCAAAAGTAGAAGCCAGACCTTTTGTGATGCAATACTATGGTTTGTAGCAATATATTTATTTTAGTAGGACAGTTATATTCTCAGCTGACATAGTTAACACTGTTAAAAACTTGCAGTACTGACCCAGTCTGCAGCAGATTCTGCTGGAGCAGAATGTCTCTCAGTGCTGCTGCAATCCTGACTGTTACATGTGGATGCTACTGTAATGCAAATAATGAATAATAAAAAGTAATAATTTGACATGAATTGCATGCACTGTGCTGTCATGGGCAGGCAATGCAAATTCCTTGCAGAATTTTTTTTCCACTGCCCTGTATTCTGGTCTAGATGACAAGCTCTTTGTTAACTTTGCCTTCGCTGTTAGCAATGAAAATGTGCCTATGTGTCAGCTAGTAACTCAAGCTTCCCACAGGGACAGTTAATCCTCTGCTTCTTGGTCCTGTGCTCAGTTCCCTCAGTCACTTTCTCCTAGCGGATCCAGTAACAGAGCAGGAGAAGACATGCCAGAAAGAGAATGAGAGCAATAATTAACCACAAGGAATGGAGAAACAAGATTGGTTAGAAAGAGCAAGAAACAATGGCATGTCAAACAGCGAAACATTTGTGCTTAATGGCTTAAACAAGTAACACGAAAGCCTTGTACTTTCTTGTCCAGTGACATAGGAGTCTCCCTATCCACAGAAATATCTCTCCCTTAAAGGAAAATACTAAACAATCTCATCTTTAATAAGCCACTGGAAATCCTGAGGCACAATACAAACCCCCTTTGTTTATCACAGACCTTATATGCTCAGAGGTCTTCAGATGAATGAGGTGCTAGACAGCAGTCTGGGAAGGCTGGGGGTGTTAACACTCTCCATCAGCTTCACAAAACCGTCACTGCATGCACTCAGACTCCACACTGTCTTTCCCACAGTGGCTGAGAATAATCAGTGAGGAAATTGTTCCAAAACTAGAAAAAGTCGAAAATAATTCATTTTCTATCTGAAAGTCTAGTTTTATGCTGTATATTTATTACAGGATTGATCAGCTGAGAAAAAAAACAACCTAGCTTTGATGAGTTCAACAGTAAAATTCCAAGAGTCACTAGCATCTAGTCCTGTTTGAGATCTCATAGGATATCCAGCAGTTAATCCTTGGAGAACAAAACAGTTCAGAAGCAGGATGAAAATGTGTGACCAGTGTAGAGCTCGTTTTCCATCTGTGGCTTGCAGCATGGGGAGCAGATCATTCAGTTCAACCAACAGGAAATGTTAGAAGAAAAAACTTAGGTGTGGTTGCCAGGTCTTTAAGATTTTTCTTATTTGTAAGATGAAGATTCAAAACTATAATCTCTTAAATATGCCTTGTATAAAGTACACTGAGTTCTCACACCAGTTTTAAACCTGCATGACAATGTTTACTTCCATGTTTGCACCACTGGGACACCAACTCTCCATCAATTTTATTGCAAACATTAGATCTAGCTGCAGAGAGGCCATTTCAAAGCTCAGGACTTTGAAGATCCATCAAAATCCTTACTTAAGACAAGAAAATCCCAAGCTGCCTGTTTCTCTTTCAGCAGCAAAATAACATAGGGAAAAAAAAAAAAAAAGAAAAAAAAAGGCTTCTGTAGCTTGCACTAGGGCTGGACTCTTGGGTTCTGTTCAGGGCTTTTTTCACATTGAGGTCCAAACATAGCCACCTGGGAGCCACTTGACTCCCAGACTTGGTTGGACTCATGACAACTTCCCAAACATTCTTACACTCGTTCTAAGAAAACAGATCACCACTATCTTTAAAACAGAGGCAACCCAGAGCTCTGTCCCATAAACTCTGCAGGATAGATAAGTTCAAAAACACTTTGGCAGGGAATGTGTATCTGACACCTTTCCCTTCTGTGATGCCTTTTCAAGTAGACTACTAAGCTAAACTACAGTCTTTGATGGAACACTTGGTAAAACAGAAGGGGATTTGGGAAGGTATTTGGCAAAAATGGCTGGGTTGATAATGCATATTATGTCCAGGAAACTCCTTTGAATTTGCACTACATCAATCTAGATTATTTCCTATGTGAAGGTTAATCAAAAAAGATGTTGAAGTGCATGCAAACAGGTCAGTGAACCCCTGCACATGGTGCAACATCTCTCTGCTGGGTGTTATGGAGAATTAAATACATGTGGGCTGGGTGAAAATTCTTCATTTGCACGAGGACAAGAGTGTATAACAGCCTCCTTTGCTCTTCCTCACTCCTCACACTTGTAGAACAAAGAGTCACAAAACCTTTAAAGCTGCCATTGATACAAAGAGCAGCAGGGTTTGGGTCATGAAACTTTTCTTCAGGGTGAAATAATCACATGAAGGGGGAGAGAGAAAACAGGTTGACTGTAGATGTGATAGTAAAGATACTATTATTTTTGTTGAATTTATGGAGTTAATTTATGAGAACTTACAAAGCTGCCAGGCCTTTAAGAAAATCCCTGGTGTAGGATGAGATCACACATAATCGGTTTGCCCTTCAGTGTATTTTCCCCTTCTGACAGACCCCTTAGATGGATTTGCAAGACAGATGCATCTGGGCATTTTTTGGAATGAGGCATCCTGGTCAGGGAAGAGTTACAACCACAGATGCCCCACATTTGCAGTGCTTCTCTAAGCCTCTGCACAAGAGATGCTACTGGCCTCTCTCTTCATGTAAAGAAAGATAAAATCAGGTCACTTAAGACAGAGAGAAGAAAAAATAAAACAAACACAGAGCTCAGAAATCACAAATAAGAGAACATCCTGTACATGTAAGAGTAAAGGGAGAAGAGAAATTCCTGCAGTCAGACTCCAGTTCTTGCATCCGTTTCCTCTGTTGCCATGAGAATGTGGTTTTTTTTCTGCCTTTGTGTACCCACCTACAAAACGGGGACAGTACTTACATAATCACATTGCAAAGTGCATAGGAGGATTAACTGGCTCTTAATTGTCATATAAACAGAGCTATGAAAGTGTGAAGGAGCATTTTTAATAAATAACTCATTACCTCATTATATTTTTTACTTCAGTTTTTCCCAGAATAGTCAATAAAGTCACCAAATAGTTTTGTTCTGTCATCTTCCTCAAAAGGGCTAACCCCTTAACCATCTTGAACCTGATGATCTATCTTTACCTCAAATGACTTCCACACAACACCTGCTTTTATACAATGTTAGTCATGTATGTACATCACATTAAAAAACAACAGATTGATTTGTATATTAATAATCTGACCTTGCTTTAGTTGGACAGACAATGGTGTTTTACATTCTGTCATGCTGCAGACACAACAGGTTATGTGTCCTTGTTACGCTACTCTGAATATTGAGTGGCTCCAGTGAAGGCTTTGGATTTCTACCACAGAAACAGAGATCAAAATAACTTTAAATACTGTGGAGTATTTAAATAACTTGGAAGTGGCTGTAGCTTTGCTCTTCAGGCTTTAACTTGCACAAGCCTGAGAGATTTTGTGCCATTTGCAACTAAGGGCCAGGGCAAATTTTTTTTCCAGCATACCCAAAGCCTATTTTATTTGTTCTAATCAGATTGACCTCGATTCAGTTGGCTACCTCGAAGCAAAATTCACTGTGCTGCTCAAGAAGAAGAAAAAAAGCCCTCACAATATATGCCAGATGTAGTGACCCTCAGATTAAAAAAAAAAAAAATCATCATCATATTATTTTATTTCTTTAGCTGATTTTTCTTTTGTTTACTAAAAGCCTTTGGGACAAAAAGACAGCACTAACTTTCCTCCCCATCACAATACTCAGTGATAACATTAGCTGACCCACTTCAGTGCTGCAATGAGTTATGCTATTAAATGACTGAAGGCAAATTGACTCTGCTTCCTTCTCACAATGCAAGTCTCAATGCATATGAAAAGATGACTTTTTTTTTCTTCTTTTTTTTTTTTTTAATATCATTATGAGGACTTACCACTTAGCAAAGTGTGCTTTCTAGGGAGAAGGAAGCTGACATATGACCAAGGTAAAGATGGTAATTTAGACTGTTTATTTTGCACATTAAACAAAAGAAGGATTATAGTAGGTCTGCATTAACAGTGGAGGGTTGCTTGACACTGTTTTCCTGCCTTTGACCAGCTCTCTGTGTGGAAAGGGCAAGTGTAGTGGAAGTGGCACCTGGGTTGTGCAGATGTACAAAATGCCTCAGAAAGCACCTGGGAGAATGACAAAGGATTTAGTCTAACCCTAATCCATGTCTTGATGGAATTTTCCTAGAGGTGGCTTGACTGCTTGCACAAGAGTAGATTCCAACTCCTGGTCCTTTTTTTCTGGTTCCATCTCCATGCCAAAAGAGTGTGTAGCCCATGCCAGACTTTGTTTGTACCAGAATACAGTTCCCTGCTGTCTTTTCTTCCTTAGATTTTTAAGTCACTGGACTGACTGGATCCAGTCCTACTCCTGAAGTACCTAAAAGACCTCTTCACCTTTCTATCTTTCCTGAGTTTGAAGTCTCCCTTCATCAGGTTGTGGTAGATGATCTTCTTCCTCCCTTTCTTGTGTAGAAGGGATCCATAAATAACTGTTTGCTTGTGAGAATGTGCAAATCTCAGTGTTTGCTCATGGTTATGTGCAGCCTTGACTCCTCCTTCACTTTTCTCTGACATTGCTTTGGAATTTCCTTCTACTCCTGTCCTGCTATGAAGGAAGCATCAGCCTAAGCTAGTCTTGTAATCAAATGTTATTGTTCTTGGACATAAAATGGATGCAAACGTGCTGCTTTGAGAAAATGAAGATGCAGTTAGATAGACTCATCTGTTCCCCCTTGAAGTCTAGAGAGAAACTTGTCTGATACAAGATGAAGAGAAAAATTGGGATGAAAGGCAACTGGCTTTGGGCTTATTTTAAAAAAGAGTTTCTCGTTCAGTCATAAAATATTCACTGCAGGGGTAGTTAAGAGCTGGATGTGTCTTCCAGGGCTAAGGAAGGGATGGGGATGGTCTCCACACATTGCATACTTGTAACCAGGAGATTCATTGTATGCTGGCATGTAGTTAGGCAAAATGGAATGAAAGGGAGGCCATTAGCTTCATTAAATTAATTATCAATCCATTGTTAATATGCGTAATTGATAATGATTACTTTATTGCTTCCACATAAGAAGACAGTTCATGCCAACAGAGTTTTATAATGAAAACAGGAGAGCAACATTTCACAGATCAAATAGATGGTCACATATTTTAAATATCAAGCTGGGGGAAGGGGAAGATACCTAAGGGCTGGGAACTCTAACAAGATTGAACTATAAACTATGTGCTGGACATGAATTACCATAATCTAAATCACTAGGGACTCACTAACTGAACATTTAGCAGCAGGCACATAAATAAAATACCTCCAGACTGTAGACAGTTTATATGCACAAGTTTGGTTTTGTTATGGCTACATTTTCTTCATTATTCCTGTTATATAGCCCATTGGTAAGATTTGAAAATTTAATCCCCCAGGCCTGGGAGTCCAGAAAGTATTTCCTAGATAATGTATTGCCAATACTGATATGAATCGAGACCAGTACAATGTAGCTTATTTGGCTTTGCACTGATTGTTTTCTTTTTCTTTATATGCTTCCCAGATGGCATAAAACAAGAAGAATAATACCCCTATGGGAATAAAAGAACACCATTGAGCAGTGTAAGAACACAACTTTGCTTTTGTGAACACAGTGGTAGCAACAGTCTACATATCTGGAGTGGCTTTAAAGATCTTTGCAAATTGAAATTTTCAGAGAAGTGTCATACAGCAATCTGATTAACTTAGGCAACTCTCTGAACAAGCACTTAGCAAGGAGACAGTAAATTTTGTGAAAAAGGCCTTGTTTATATGCACTGTAAGACAATATAAATATACCCACTATTTCATCATTTATTCAACATTTTTAATGCACACATGATGGTTGAAACATTCAATATATCCCATTAAGCCATTTTAATTTTTTTTCATCAGACCAAAAAGGATTACTTTTTATAATTTTTTATAGATTTGACAAATCTTGATGATTTGGTGGTTTTTCTTCAGAGTCCAGTTTCAGTTGTAAGGCTTAACCTTATAACTGACAAATAAAAACCCAGCAAACAAAGCTGGTGATAGATGCTCACCAGGTCTCTAAGTTGGTGATTTTTATTAAAAAAAAAAAAAAAAAAGAAAAAAGTGCTATTTCAAACTTTCCTTACAAAGAAAGTACTATACTATAAATTTGCTCTAGGTTATTAATAATACCATATTTTATTTTTTTAAAAAAAAGCTTTAAAAAATAGAGGCATTTTAATCAACCCAAATAGACACATTTGGTTATTTTTTTCCCTAAGCAGTTTTTTAATGTGTCTGCTTCAAGTTTGCTTGACAATATTTCTGCCATCTATTTTTGGAACATTAGGCAAATTCTAAAATTATTATGCAGCTACAGTGCTTCATTCCTTCTTGCTTCAGTCTGAGGAGTGCATGCCTGGACAAAGCCTGAGCTCACCTTCAGCACTTCTTGGTACATACAGGTGGCACACAGAATGTTGTTTTAGCTGTAGAAAAGATCCAGGTGTGTAGGAAATTGTGACTCAGAGATAAACACTTTGTAATACTTCTTGGCTTCTTTGGAGCTGCTGTAACCAATTCATGATGTGCAGCCCTTTCTGTGGACTGTGCACTAAATTGGAGGCTTTCACACTTGGTAGATGTCGGTACAAATCCACTGAGTCAATCAGTGAATCATAGGATTCTTTAGGCTGGAAAAGACCTTTAAGATCATCACATCCAACCATTAATTTAACATTGCTAAGTCCAATGAGATGGAGTATGGCCCAGGCTCTAACCCTGATGTTCCAAATGAATTCTTGAAATGAAGTCTTGTCCCAGGTTTCCCAGGGCACGTCTGCAGTCTTACATTGACAGGGGCCAGGGACTGAGCTCCAACACTAGCTCCCCAGTTGTTAGCACTGCTTAGCTGCTGGTGCTCCACATATGTGTTTTGAACCATTCCTGTCGGATATCACCAAAATAAATCAGCTCTGGAAGGGGTAGCAATGAGCTTCTTGAAATTTGTCCCCAGACCTTCCTAATTTTTTTTCGCCTTTTTTTCCTAAATGTTGTAGTGTTCACAGACAAGCCATCTTCTTCCAGGGGTGGTTTCCTCAAACATGCATTTCTTAGTGTCTTCATTTCTGTGATCATATTTATTTTTATATTTACCTTCTTTAAATGTATATCCTTCAAAATCTACACCACTGACCTATTTTTAAAAAATACATCTTAGAAAACCCTGTTCTTAGAATGTTTTAAAACAGTATTTATACTGCAAATGTTAGCCCAAGCAGGTAACACACTAAGGCAAACCTTTACTATAATGTGTGTAAAATGAAAAATAAAAATAATGCACAGTTTTACCAGGCCCATGAATAATGAAAACAGTGAGCTGAACTGTGTCAAAATATAAACCAAGCAATTCTTTTTAGCCATGCAAATCTTCTGTAGCCAGTCTGAAGTCTCAGTCACAAAGCTTTTTCTGCAATATTAAAGAGAAGACCTTCCTTTCACTGCAGAGTGATAAAAAGGCACTCAGCCCTTCTCTGTCATTAGTCCAAGTCATTTTAATGTGGGTCTGTAACACCATGAAAGATGACCTGCAAAAAGGCAAGTGGCAGGCTGTAATTCTGTGCCTTGGAAGGTATCACCAGGATCTACTAGCTGATAACTGACTTTCCTGCTACACACTTATCATCTGTAACACTTTTAGACTCAGAGAGGGTCCTTGCCAACAGTGTGTGTGTTAACCCCTCGGACAGGGAGAGAGCAGTAAACTTTCCATAGCATGGAAACAACTGTCCCACCCTGTTTGAAAGCATTAGCAACACACATGTAGCTGTGAGCCCAATTCCAGTTGCCAGTTACAGGCAAGTGTTTATCTCAGGTTTTTGTTTTGTTTGTTTGTTTGTTTTTTAATAGAATATGAGCACTGACAAGCCTCAGAATTGACTGGGATCCTGTTGTAGAAACACACAGTAAGATTTTGTCTCTGCCCTGATGTGTTTATATTCTGTCCAGGAAAAGGGCTGGAATAGTATTTAAGGAAATACCACAACATTTGTGCCTTGTTTTTAAACACCTCCCTAAGCTCTGCCAAGTGGCTACTGTAAGAGAATGATATGAGGTTGGATAGACCGTTAATTTACCTGGTCTGAGTATTAAAGAATGGTGAGAAAAAATCCATGCACTAATGACTCAAGTGATTTGGCCAGAGCCAGGTCAACAGGTGAACAGGGCAAAGAGTCCAGGGGTTGCAAACCAGAGACCAGCCTGGGAATGGCTGCAATGCATCCAGAAAAGTCTCCTCCTCCTTCTCCTTCTCTTTGCTGGGCTCTGTGGACAGCTTAATAAGACGTGTATCCACTTTCTTTAAGAAGAGATTCCAGACTGAGGCAGGAGCACTGACACAGGCATTACCTGGGCTGCTTGCATTTCTGCTTCTACACATTTGACATTGCAGAGTGGCAGGACTAGCTGTAAAAGCCTGCTGGTTAACATGGATAATGAACCAGTCTGGGTGTATCTGCTCAGAGCAAGCAGTAATACATTCACATATGTATTCCAGTTACATCCTACTTGTGGAGTTTGCTATTCACCTCCATGTGGTGAGACAGCCTTTAAAGAAGTGCTGCTGAAATCAGCACAGACTACACACTGCTCCTCTATAGATACAGATATTTAAGCAGGCAAAGAGAACCACCAGTGTAGTCTGAGAAGACAAAATACAGCTGGGTCTTTCTGTACTGTTCCCTGCTAGCCTGGAGGAGGGTATAACCAGTGTAGGAACATGCACCAGTAGCATTACTGAGTTTCAGAAATGCAAAAATAGATAAAGCCTTAGCTTTATGCTGCTTTGCTGCCTTGATAAAGTGTGTCTCCCACCTGTGATTCCTACTTTGCACTGTAATCTGCACCTGCCTTAGTGTGTGTATTTTGGATACAGACCTGAAAGTTGTGATGGTATCTGGTTTTTGATATTTTCCCCAGCCATACCTAGCAGGTAATTTGACTCTGGTTTATTTTGTAAATTTGATACCTCATCTCTTCATGAGGTAATTAGATGTGTTTTCTTTTGGATGGAAGAGAAGGAAAGAGTAGGAAAAAAAAGGATGGGAAGTTTTAGTAAAATCTACATTAAAAATTACTAAAATACATTAGATATATTGACTATTTTTTTTTTTTTCTAATTATTCTTTGATTTCTTTAACTGAATAATGAACTGACACTGATTTTCGTCTGGTAACTTATTTGCAATATTGAATTTGTGATGAATCCCAGACCAATAAGTTTATTATTCTAATTTGCTATTGCTAAAATGAGTTTCACCAAAGCAAGCTTGTGAATGTAGAAAAATGTCTCAAGACAGTTTCATTTCTGAACTAGACTTTGGGACACATCTGAATGTAGTTTCGAAGGACTACAAGTGAATGTCTGTTATGTGAAGTAGAAAAAAATTAAAAAGTAACTAGAATTGGGTTACGGTCCTTTACCTCCATCACATCTTCTTGGAATTAAGTAACATCAAATGCTTGTGAAGAACTGTGTCTTATTTGAAATCCTGATACTAAACTGAAAAATATCCTTTTATCTTGGATGCAAGAGTCAATATTGATTCCCTTTACCATGTGGTAGCAGATTTCAAGGTTAGTTCCTCATTTATCTGGAGCAAAATATGAATAAGCTATATCCTGACAATTCTTCTTTTTCCCAATCAACTCAAATACCACAGTCCTGAAACTCAGTCACTTTCTTCCTTGATCTTTTCATACTTGAAAATGTCTTGCATCTTTTTATCTGTTTCTCTTGCCAGTCCCTTCTCTTTTAAACTCATAAATTCCCTCACTCAAAACACGACCCCTTCTTCCACAGCTATTAAAGTTTTTGGAATTCAGATTCAATCTACCAGTGGGAGAAGATACTTTTCAATACTGTGGCCCAAAATTAGGAGAATATACTTTTACTCTCAGAATCCAGATCAGTGCCATATTTGTAGTATCTCCTGTATCTATCTTAGTTCAGTGTTTTAGTATTGATAAAAGGCAAATTCAGGCCAGGTTTCTGAAGCCATTCTTTAATATGTTGCTAAGAAGAGGGGTCACAAAACCTAATCTGGGCTACCTTGTTAGATCTAGAACTCACTGTGGAAAACCAAGAAGTTTCATGGACTATCAAATTTTCTTTATCCCGTTCACTTGTACTCTAAAAAAAAAAATACAGGAAGCTTAAAGGTGAGGTATCCTCAAAGGCAAGCCTAAGAACTTTGGATTGAGTGATTGTGCAGTGAGGTATATTAGGAACTTGTTGAATGACAGATCACAGAGAGTTGTGGTAGTGGAGCAGAGTCTAGCTGGAGGCCTGTAACTAGTGGCATCCCCCAAGGGTCAGTACTGGGTCCAATATTATTCAATATATTCATCAATGACCTGGATGAAGGGATAGAGAGCACCCTCAGCAAGTTTGCTGATGACACCAAACTGGGAGGAGTGGCTGACACACCAGCCGGTTGTGATGCTATCCAGAGACCTGGACAGGCTGGAGAGCTGGGCAGAGAGAAATGTAATGAAATGTAACAAGACCAAGTGTCAAGTGCTTCATCTGGGGAAGAACAATCCCATGTATCAGTACAGGCTGGGGGCTGATCTTTTGGAGAGTAGCTCTGGGGAAAGGGACCTGGAGTCCTGGTGGACAGGAGGATGACCATGAGCCAACAATGCACCCTTGCGTTGGCCAAGAAGGCCAATGGCATCCTGGGATGCATTAGAAGAGTGTGGCCAGAAGGTCAAGGGAGGTTCTTCTTCCCTCTACTCTGCACTGGTGAGGTCCCATATGGAATGCTGTGTCCAGTTTTGGACACCCCAGTCAAAGAGGGACAGAGAGATACTGGAGAGACTCCAGTGTAGGGCCATCATGATAAGGAAGGGAGTGGAGCATCTCCCTTCTGAGGAGAGGCTGAGAGAGTTGGGGCTATTTATCCTGGAGGAGACCAAGGTGAGACTTCATCAATGTCTATCAATATGTTAAGGGTGAGTGTAGGGAGGATGGAGACAGAATCTTCTCAATGTCATCCAGCGACAGGACAAGAGGCAACAGGAGTAAGTTGGAGCACAAGAGGTTCAGGGTAAACACAAGGAAAAACTTATTCCCAGTGAGGGTGACAGAGCTCTGAAATGGAATGCTCAGGGAGGTTATGGAGTCTCCATCTCTGGAGACACTTAAGACCCACCTGGATCTGTTCCTGGGTGACTTAGTCTAGCTGATCCTGCTCTGGCAGGTGGGTTGGACTAGATGATCTTCTATGTCCCTTCCAACCCCTAACATTCTGTGATTCTGCAAACTTATTACATCAGTTCTTTAAAACAATTTCTGTTTAATTTAAATTAATTAAACATTTTTTAAAGGTTTTTTATTCATTTAGTCATGAAAAAAAATTATTTCTTTAGACAGTATGACACTTGTTGTAAGGAAATAGTTATAATTTTCTATTTTCACGTTTCCTTTGTCTTCTAGAGCTCTGTGGTGTGAGAAGGTCTGTTCTGTTTAGGGGAACCAAACTGTGACAATCATTTTGTTCTGGGACATACTGCTACTGCCTGATGCTTTCGAAGCTCTGGTGTCCTAAATTCAAACACATCTGAAGGACAGTTCTGGATGAGTGAAAAAGCCACTTTCTAACTAGACTTTTTATAAAACATGGATATTGAGCAGAGAGTTCCAATGGCAGGGGAAGACACTGAACAATGGGTTTGTCATTCTCTAATGCATATATAAATATATGCCATATTGGAATATATTTATATAGCATATATTTATATAAATATGTATTCACACATACAAAATTATATATATTAAAATAAACTTTATATATAATGCTGCATGCACATAAATATACTCAAACAGAAATATATGTTTATATACACATGAAAAGGACATATTTTGATGTTATTAATCTATACCACCAATACTTATTGCCATGATGTAGTCATAACACCCCAAATCACTGTTTGTCACTAGCATAGAAAAAAGAAAACAAACAAACAAGCATTCAAGGAGCTAGTCTTAAACTGAATGGTCAAAATCAATTTCCAGTATAAACATATGTCCTCATAATACAGGTTTGTAGGTACAGCTATACTAGCAAATCTGTCCCTGTGTAGATCATGCTTATGCCTTTAAAGAAGAAAAAAAAAATTCCATGGTTCTCTCTAAATTTGTGTCAAATGCAAGGGTATTTTCTTTCCCTACTAAATGTGGGTCCACATGGAAAAAGCAGTTACAGCTTTTCAGAGTGACTTAAGAGATTGTGCATACCCATTTCTCTTTCACTTTAGCGGCCATTCAGATTTCAGCTCTGGAATTCTATCCTGCATTCCCAAAGCACCATGTGTTTGTGATAAAGTAAATCAGTCTTATACCTTAGGATAAATGACAAACCCAAAAAGAGGCATTTCAAGATCTTTGGAAATGTATCGAAACAATCTGCAAGTAATAGGCACTACACTGTAGGGGGAACACTTCTTTCACTTAACCAGGATGGCTTTGGCTATGAAGAGGTGAAGATCACTAGGACAATCCTGTAAGCTTTTCAGCAGCCCTCTCCAGCTTGCCCAGAAGATGGCACGTACATGTCATTCAAGGTACTCAGTGTCACGTATCATCCTTGACTAAAATTCTCAGTGCTCAGAGGTGGGAGTATTCTCCTACAATCTGCACAGAAGCACAAGTAAAAGTAGAGAAACAAAGTACATATACCTAAGATCACTCTGAAGGCTGAGACCCAGAATTAGAGTGTGCAACTACATGTGCTCTACCCAGGAAAACAGCATTCAGATTTCACTGAAGCCTCTGACTAAGCATGAGAAAACAAGAACAGTTTAGTTTCCAGTTAAATCTCAACCTGGCCAATGTGCACCCATTGAGATCAAAGATGTAGCCAAACTCTGAGCCTTCCCCACTGATTAATGTGTGATTAACAAATGACAGCAAATTCTTCATTAAACTTAATCCTGAAATTAATTTAAATTTTGATTGCATGTGCTCTTTCTTGAGAATATCCCCATGCTTGAGATGTATCATAGTATTATTTGTCTGGAAGAGACCTTCAAGATCATCAAGTCCAGCCTTTAACCCTACACTGCCAGGGTCCCTAAACCATGTCCCCCAGCACCACATCTATGCGACTCTTAAACACCTCCAGGGA
>JAOEGS010012742.1:0-10248 GCA_025447755.1 Corythornis vintsioides | reverse complement strand
GCAGCCCCTTCCAGGCTCTGGCACCCTCACTGGGAACAAGTTTTTCCTTGTGTTTCCCCTCAACCTCTTGTGCTCCAGCTGACTCAACCACCAGGGGTGGTTGTTAAGACCAAAGACTGTAGTGAAGTGTCATTGGAGTGTCTCATGCCTGGGAAATAAATAAAGGCAATCAAAGCAAACTGCAGCACAGTGTTTTCAAGCCCTTCAGTTCAAAGTTAGCACAATCCAGCCAAGGACAACCCCAAGGTCATCAGAAGGGACCCAAGAAGAAAGGACTGTCAGAGACCAGCATGGTTGGGTTTCTCTTTGAGCAAGAGGCATTTCCTCTTGCAGAGGTGTAAACACACTCAGATCTGACATCAAATGATAACATCACTGCCTGTTATTTCCTCTTTAATAACTTGATCCCCTGCAAAACAGTTCAGTGATACAGAACAATCTCCCACTTGCTCACACAGGATTTTCTGTGGATTCCACAGGATTTTCTAGAGGTTTTGTACTGAATGTACTGCCTGCAAACTCTTTTCTTTCTACACAGGGAGGGCACAGTCCTGTTAGAAGTCAAGTGAGTTTTTTTTCTGCTCTCTTGCTCACCAAGCAGAGCTCATCTTAAGCTGACAGGGACAATAGCTGCACCTAAAAAATTAAACATTAGCAGGCACATGCTTCACGTCCTCAACTAGACAAGGTAAATCTCATTTTAACCCTCATTGAAGCCAAACCTGGGAATAAATCCAGCTGCCACCTTTGCCAGCAAGGACATATTGCTGCACACAGCCTGTTAACACTCTGGAACTCACCTCCCTCCCTTCCCCAGTGAAAGCCTCGGGATGACAAACCAGTGCAGGAGCCTTGTGCAGGGCACTTTGTCACTTCCCAGCTGAAACTTCTGCCAGAGGTATCATCTCTAGGGGTGGGGAATTCATTACCAGGCACCTACACACTACAGCTGACCTTGTCCCCACAGCCTTTGAGTCACCTTTTCTCCTCAAGGGCTGCACAGATGCAGAGAGGGGTTTCTCCTGCTGAGATCTCTCACTGTTTCTGACAAATAATTGCATTGGAGGGGCTGTTGGTGACAAGGTGCACACACACACACACACACACACACACACAGGGGCATGAACAGGGGGTGTCAGTTCTCTTACCTGAGCCGTTTCTGCCCTCAGGATGGGTCTGGGAAAGATACTCCCCAAAAGCCCTCGCTGCTCTGCACGGCCGAGCATCCCGGAGCAGCAAAGGAGAGAAAGAGAGAAGGGCAATGGTTAAAAGCCAAGGGAATTAGGAATAGTCCCACTCCAACATGCTGCTGGCTTCCTGGGGCTGCTGGTTAAAGGCCAAGGCAATTAGAACAGTCCCACTCCAACATGCTGCTGGGTTCCTGCTGGGTGACCCCAGTGTCAACATGCTGCAGGGGCAGGGGGTGCTCCCTGGTGACACCTTGGCTTTCCCTGGCCAAGGGGGAAGCAACTGGACTACGAGCCCAGGACTGGTTTAGTCTTTAGCTTCTCTGTTAGAAACAGAAATGAATAAATAAGTAAATGCACCTGCATTAAAGTTGGCCTTGTTTCTGTGACACACACAGCAAGTGCATCACTGTCTCTAACTCCTTCTGACAGCCCAGGGAAGCACTTCAGTCCCAAGCAGCACCTCGGCCTTCTGCTCTGGTTCTGAATGCTACCTGGGAGCTGGCACAGCTTAGATGTCAATGTTAAACCCCTTCAACCCCAGTCCTCAAGCACCAGCTATGTCAGTATTGGGATTACTGGACAATCTTCAATTGAGAAACCCCTACAAGAGCAGTTCCTGGTTCCCTGTTGGACTCCAGTCCCCTGGAGGACTGGGATTTTACTGAAATATATTAGGAATCAACAAATGAAATATTAATTTAATGCCACATAATACCTAGATAAGGAGATTTTTGAGTACATTCATCAGTTTTTCATGACACCTACAGGAATCAACTGGGCAGGGTGAGCTCAACCCTTATCATACACCAAGGCCTACATAAGAGAGGGAACCTATGAATAATCCAACCAGGGAAATGCTTTCTGCTTGCAGCCCACACAAGAAAGGAATCCTTGGTCACCACACACATCCCCTGGTACACAGTATGTGCCATCCCCACTCTCCTATTGCCAGGGTGTTTGTAATGTCCTGCCACTGGGCCTCTCCTTTACCCACCAGACCTGTAACCCAAGACAGCTAACACCAGCTTCTCCTCAGCCTTCCAACCTCCCTGGGTTTGCAGAACAATCTCTCCAAGGTCTGCAGCATCACACTCGGGCTATTTGCCAAAGGGTGGTCCAGGGCAGAGGCTCATAACCAGCTGCCCACCTCCCTGGCAAGCCAAGCCAACAAAACCAGCAGCCAAGCACACCAGCATTTGCTGGGGGAAGAGGTGAAGACCTGCTGCAGTGGACAAGACTCTCCATACCAAGGCATCACACCCACTGTCCCCCACCTCCTGAGTTGCTCAAGCTCCAACCATCCCTCTCCATTCCATGCTGCCAGGAAAGGCTCCACTCCTAACAGCCATTAAACATCCAAGTGGAAAATGGCTCTGACCTCCAAAACAACCTTCTGCCTTGCTCCCTGCTGCAGCAGCACATCCCAACCTCTGCAGCCAGAGCCTTCCACTTTTTACACATCTCCACCCAAAGGGGAAAAGATTAACAAAGCTGCAACGGACCTCCCAGAGCAACTACAGCTGGAAGGAGTGGGAAGTCCATTTATCATCCCCAGCCAGCACCAGGGGATCGATATGAATGATGAAGAAAGAGTAATTGAATCTCCCTGGGACTACATCTCAGCACAGCCAAATGCAAAGGGTTTTGGAGTGGCACGGCCAGAGCTGCCTGAGAAGCAACTGAACCTCCTGTGGCACCACAGGCTCCTCCTCTGCCCAGATCTTCTCCTGTCTAGTACCTGGCTGCACCTTTAGACACCAGCCTGAGGTGGAGGTTGCCCAAACTGTCTTCCTCAGTGCCCAAGCACCCCCAGAGCTGATCATGCAGAGGCTCTGGCACACGAGGGAGCTGCACAATGGCCAAGAACAAAGGGATGCCCACCATGGTGCACCTGCACTGGAGGACAAGTGCCTCCTGGATGCCTCTTGGACCCACCACCTTTCTGTCTGGGCAAAAAGCAGGACTTGGTCCTGGGGAAAACACACAGGTGTGAAGCTGGGAGCAGGAGTGTGACATCCTCAGGGAAGTGGCTGAGTCACCATCCCTGGAGGTATTTAAAGGATGGGAAGAAATGGTGCTCAGGGACATGGTTTTGGTGCTGAACTTGGCTGTGTTACATTTACAGTTGGACTCAATGATCTTAAAGATCTTTCCCAACTTCAGTGATGCCAGGGTCAGGCCATGCAGCTGCAGGAGCACTCCTGAGCTGCTCCTGCTCTCCATCAGAGGTGGTCATGGCTCAGTCAACACCACAGTTATCTCACCTTGCACAGGCAACAGCCCCACTCTGAGCAGACTGCCAGGCTTGAGACTTCCAAGATTTCTTGCACCAAGACTGCCCATGGAAGTGTCTGTCCCTCAACACCATTAACAAACAGGGCACTGACAGCCTTGGGAAACACTTGGAAGCTTCTCTTGTGCATCAACTGTCATTCCAAGTCGGGAAAAAACCCCAAATGAAACCAATGAGTGAGTCCTGAGGTAAAATATCAATGAGAGCCTGGTAATTACCCAGAAAACACTGGTATGATGATAAAGTTTAGTTTGTCATGAGTTCAAAAGCTCCAAAGCTTGGTAGTTGATCCATCACTCTCTCCATTCATCTCTGCCAATGCCCAAAGCTGATCTGTCTGCCTTAAAATCTGAACCAGCTTCACCCTTTGCTTGTGAACCACAGGCTCAAAAATTCACTTCCTAAGGCTCAAAAATTCACTTCCTAAGATGCAGAGTGCAAGTGGCCACCAAGGAGCCAGACAGAAGCACTGCCTCCCTCCTTCCCACCCTGCTCCACGGTGAAAATGGTGTCAGGACAAGTTTAGAGGTGTCTGTAAGTGAAGCATCTCTAACCTCCCCATCCCCTTTCCCCATGCAGCTGACACAGGAGGGTGAAATCCCAAGTGGCAGAGCACCAGCCATGCCCAGAGCTCTCCCTGCAGCTCAGGAGCACAGAGCTACTCACAAGCACTGCCACCCAGCCCAGGCTGGCCCTACAGCTCTGTCAGCACCACTCCACTTCCACTGCTCCCAGATGCTGCAGGCCAGGCAGAGAGCAAACCAAAGTGGACACTTGATCACAGTTAGCTGGTGACAGCTAATAAGGCAGCAATGCCTGCACAGCACAACGTGTGGCAGGGATTTTCCAGCCAATTACACTGCAAACTTCAGACTAATTTTTTTTTTGCCCATTATCTCAGTGGTTTCCTTCCACATTCCTGCTTCCCAAGTGCCATCAGCTTCTCCTTGGCTGTGCCTCAGCGGAGCTCCCACAGATGCCTGCATGTGCCCTTTGCCAAGGGGATGCTGCTGGCCAGGCTAGCTCCTTATGCCCAGCTCCTTATGCCCAGCATCCCCTTGCCAAGCCTTTCTTGTCCCCTCACTGTGCTCCCAGCCACCCCAGTTCACCAGTATCTGCCCATACCATGGACGTGCTGTTCACCCCTCCCTGTGGCTGCCCCCTGAACCCATCAAACTGAAGTTCAAACTGCTGGTACCTGCTCTACTCATCCCATTCCTTTCCCAACACCCTGAATTGCTACAAGTCACCCAAGTCACCCTCCCCTCAGCCCAGTTTGGCCTCCACTATCACAGCCCGGGTAGTTCAAATCCCATCAGGTTGCTTGATGGTAATGGACAGAAAACCCTCCAACTGGGCTCAGAGCAAAGACACCTCAGGATGATTTAACTGGCAAAAGATAAAATAAAAACTCATTTCTCATAAGCAGGGTGAGGTACAAGGTGCCTCAGACAAACCCTGAGCACGTGCCACTGCACCAGCAGCCCAGGGATGAGCAGGTAGTGCCATGGGGTAAGCAGCTGATGACAGGAGCAGTTTAGCCCTGACTCATCTAGAGAGAGGTTTCCATCTTAGTGGCAGATCAGCCCTGCATGTTCCACAGTCAGCACAACTTGATTCAGCAAAAGGGCCATCAACCACAGCCCTGGCACGCTGTGCACCAGCTCTAACCAGTAAAGATTGCCAGGACCTCAGAGAAAACAGCATCTTCTCCATCAGAATGGCTTCAGGAGGGCAGGAGTGGGATGGGGCAGCAGAACATAGGCAGCAGAACATGGGGAGCTGCCCTTCTGGGGGCATTTTTCAGCACTCTCTGGGCACTGGAACTCTCTGGGCAAAGCTGAACTGAGGGCTGGGAGAGAAACTGAGATGTTGCAAAGAGCCCCAGCCAGTCTAGACAGACATTTGCTAGGAGGAGGAAAGGAGCCAAATGAAGATCTCAATTACAACATGATGAGCACAGAACAGCCTTCACGTCTCTGGAATAATCACATCAACAGGATAAAAGGGGCCTTTGCTGCACACTAGCAGCCAGGAGAAATTGCTGCACACAAATTCAGGTGATCAACCAGTCTGACACTGGAGCGAGTGAAGAAACGTGTGTTGGAACACTCTGAGATGCATGGAAGGTGGGAGAGAACCCTCAGCAGCAAGCTGAGCAAAACCTGGACTGTTCAGGAATACCAGACAGGAAAATAAAGAACAGCCACCACCTTCTCATGTCCCTTCAGCAATACTGCCCAGGCTGCAGCAGGAATCTGTTGTGACAGCATCTCTCTGGAAAAGAGCCCCCCTGCATCAGCTGGAGCTCCATCCTCCTCCAGCAGCAATCCTGCTCCTGGTGCTGAGCAGGGAAGGGGAACACTGGCACATCCACACTTCACAGCTCAGTCATTAAAGCCCGTTGACACCTACAGTGTTTGAACTGAATAGTAACAATACCCTGACAAAAAAAAAATCAGCTTTCTGAAATATCTGTGTGGGAGATGGGAGCTGGAAAATGGTAACTTTACATTTTGAAATGCTAAGTGAGCATCTCACTCAGAGAAGGAAAGAAATGAGATGTCAGCAGTGGAGTTTAAAGACCTCACAGTCTTGCAGGAACTTAGAGGCACAAAGCTTGGGTGGAAGGAGAGGAGACAGAGCAGGAAGAAGTGAAAAGAACAAGGTGATCAAAACACGAGAGAGTTCACAGTGCTCTGGAAGATTCACAAGTGGAAAAAAGGAATTTAGACTCCATGAAGCAACTCCAATCTAAGCCCAAAATTGCTTACAGAGTCAGAATCCTGGGATAATTAACAGGGTTGAGCACCTCTGCATGTTGTAAGCACCTTTATGCAGCACTTCACACTTTGTGACCCTGTTTAAACCCCCCCTCTAGTCCTCTCTAGTCAGCAGAGGGGCAGTGAGACCAGATTCTTCCCTCCCTGTGGGGCACCTTAGACCAGACACCACAAAGTTCTGAAATTGGGTGAGATGAACCACTCTCCAGTATTCTTCATGCTAACTTAGCAAGGGGAGACAGTTCTGAACACCCATGCCTGTTTGCTCACACTGTCAGGCACTGCCAGAGGAAAGCTACAGCCAGAGATCCATGGAGAGCTGCAGGAAAAGCCTTGCTTGTCACGTTTGGGGTGTCACTATTGCTCTGTAGGCAGCAAGGACAAAGAGTTCATTCCACAGAATCATAGAATTCTAGTTTTGGGTTGGAAAGGCCCTTTCAAGCTCATCCCAGCGGGGATCTGCACCCAGAGCAGGGTGCTCAGAGCTCCCACAACCTCCCCTGGGGTGGTGCCAGGGATGGGGCAGCCACCACCTCTCTGGGCGACCTGTTCCAAAGACTGGTTCTAAAGGCTTTGGCTCATCTGTGCCCTCAAAAGTGTGCTCAGGAATCCAAGGAGCAGATGTCAGAGCCCGTGCAAGCCTAGACCCTGCAGAGAACCAGCCCCAGCTCCAACTGCAGCAGCCTGGGACTGCGGGCAGAGGGGCAGCACCAAGGTCATGACTCAAGGACAACTGCGTCACTGCTGCCTTCAGCCCTGGGAGCTGCAAGGCAAATAAAAGCAGGGAGAGGAAGGAAACACAGTCCAGCAGTGAGAGCTCACATGCAAGTGCTTCAGGTTTGATCCAAGACAGGCTCTCCTGGGTGTCACAGAGGGAACCAGAGCTCAGCTCCCTGCGAGTGTCTCGGGAGGAGACGAGACTGAAGAGACTGAAGTTGGCAGCACCGTGGGTGCTCTCGATGCCACCAGCACAGGGCAACTAAGCCCTTCTCTTCTAAGAAGCTACTTAGAAGACCCAGCACACAACAAACTGTGTGGAGCTTAATTAACCCTCCCGGGACAGGAGACTCCCCTGGGTGGCTCTGCAGAGGTTTGAAGAACCTAAGGAGCTCACCCCTCCTGCTGACATCACCTTCCTCAGCACAGCACAGCACACAAACGGTGCCCCCTGCTCAGTCAGGGGGCCAAATGCACACCCCACTTCAGCCAAGCACAACAGACACACAGCAGTGGATTCCAGGACGTGGTTTTCCTTTCTAAAAGACAAGTCAGGAGTGATAGGGACAGGGCAGAGCTCGGGATGTGTGGAGAAAGAATCCCAGGGCATCACCTCCTGCAGCACGAGGATGGGATCCCAGGGCTGCCTATATGGAACAGCAGGGACCTGAGCACTGCAGCAGTGCCACCCACATGGGTGAGCCAAGGCCACAACCCTCTCCAGCCTTACCCCCTGTCCTGCAGAGTCCTCACTGGGGATGAGGAGATGGGGGACGCATGGCAGAGGACCCAGGGGCAGAGGAGCCACGTGTGATGTGCTCTGGGAAGGAAACCTTTCAGTGGGTGGGTCATCACTGCTGGAGAAGTTCTAAGGGGGCAGAGACCACCCAGACATGTCTGGAGTGGCAGGATGGGGACAAGTGCAGCTCCTGTGCCTCCACCAGCACCTTCTCCCTGCAAAGAGGCAATGCAGGGAGCTCCTCAACAAATGCTCTGCCCTCTCCAAAGGCTTTTTCAATCAGGCATTTCTAGCACAGGGCATCACATAAGAGCACTTGTCCTGCACCAAGGTCTACGTGACCAGACACTCCTCGAGCACTTTATGTTCCTCAGCCCAAGTCCACCCAGCTAACCCTTCTGTGGTCAAACCACCACAATTCACCAAGAGCCACCTCAGAGCTCCCACAAAACAGCAGCAGCAGCAGCTGGTCAGTAGTTAACAGCAGGTTTGGAGGAAAACAGAAGCCCAGAGGCACCTCCTGGACTCTCCACAGCAGCATCTGCCCACCCTGGTGTAGGCTAACAAGCCTTTGCATCCAAAACATGTTATTTGCTCCCACACACCCACACCACCATCTGAAAGCTCACCCATCACCCAGCGTGTTGTTCGTGTGACTGGCTGGCTAATCCCACATTACATCACTTATGGTGCATTTTCTGTCCCTTCTGGATAACCACCTTGGCTGCCAACTGCCACAGAGCATCCCAGGGCTTGGAAAGACTGCTGGAAGTGCTCAGGTTTGTGTTCCTGGGTATGAACAGGGTGCCTCACAGCGTGGGGAAAAGTTCCAGGCTGTGCCCAGACAGCTTTCTCCAGAGGCACTCCAGGCTCTGAAGGATGGGTTTCTTTACAACACCCAGAGCCAGCAACAGATAGACATCTTTGGATCTCTTCAGTTCCAGCCACAGGACTGCCTTTGCTGCTGGCACAGGAGAGATGCTGTAATGCTGAGTTCCAGTCACAAAGAGGTGACTGAGCTCTCTCAGCAGCACACATCGAGTCCTACACACGACCCTGGGTTACTCCAAAGCAATTTTGTCTAACACAAAGAAGGTGTTATATAATGCAGCTGGGAAAGTTTCTTTCCTCCCCCCCTTTTTTTTTTTTTCCAGCAGCAAAGAGCTTGTCTGGGTGCAGCAGAGACCTGCCAGCCCCTTTTGCACAGCTCAAAAGCTGCGCCAGTGCCCCCAGATAGTCTCCAGTGAGAGAGACTGACACTGCAGCGTGGGAGAGAGGGGGGTCCCTTCCAGCTCAGCACCACAGCTCCTCTGCCATGGCTTTTCAAACCCCAGCACAAGCAAGCAGCAAATAACATCTTCCAGGATCTCCCACGTTTGCTACTAAAATCACGGGAGCAGGCAGGGAAATGCTCTGCTGCAGGACAAGCAATATGAAAGCATCACGGGTGTGACAGAGAAGCCAAATCTTTGAACTGTCCAATGCAGTGGCTTGGGACACTGCTGGACTGGTGGGTCCAGGTTTTCCCACGGCAGGTTTTCCACTCCAAGGGGCTTGAAGCAAGCTGCCCGACTTTGCCCTCAAGACCCGCAGATGGCATTTGGGACCAGCGAGCAAACCGACCGGGCTTCCAATTGCCAGAGATTAGAAAGATCCAGCCCTGCCAAAGCCATCCACTGCTGAGCCGCTCCTCGCCAACCCCGCCAACAGACCCTGCGGGGGATGCTGGCGAGGAGCGGGGACACCTTTCCAGAGAAGTCACCTCTCCAGAGGCTGGAAGACGCTGGCAGGGGCTGGCAAAGGCTTCGGGGCACACGGCTGCCCGCGGCCGGCTGCTCTCGGGGGGCTGCAGCAGCCAGCGAGGGGGACTCGCATGCCGGGGGCATCCTGGGGGCATCCCGGGGGTCCCTCCGAGCGCTCCTGCTCCAGGCTGCCGTTCCCGAGCGGCGGGGGGCGAGTCCCTGCCCTGCTGGCCCTGCACCGGGGACAAACCCCGGGGGTCGCACCCGCAGCCGCCTGGGCTCGGAGCCCCTTCCCTCGGCTCGGAGCCTCATCCCTCGCCTTGGAGCCCCTTCAATCAGCTCGGAGCCCCATCCCTTAGCTCGGAGCCCCATCCCTCAGCTCGGAGCCCCATCCATCAGCTCGGAGCCCCTTCCCTCGCCTCGGAGCCTCCTGCTCGGCGCCCCCCGGACAGAGCCCCCGGGCAACGCGGAGCTCCCGGAGGATGCTCCAGCGGGGCCCACCCGTTCCCCACCCCCGCCCCCCTCCCAACACCGGGCACCCACCTACCTCACTTTAGCCGCCACCGACGACATGCCCTCGTTCCTCAGCGTCTTCCTTTTGGACACGGCTGTGCCCATATTCGCGCGGGGGGGAGCGGCCGGGGGAGCGCTCATCGCAGGACCCCGCGGCTGCCCATCGCCGCGGCGGGGGCCGGGGGGTGCCGGGGGTTTCGCCCACCCCCCCCTCGCTGCCACCCACCCTCCCTCTTTCCCTTCAGCACCCGGCCATGGCGAGGCTTCCCCC
>JAOEGS010012740.1:5724-34744 GCA_025447755.1 Corythornis vintsioides | reverse complement strand
GGGGGGCTGGAATGTCTCCAGAGCAGGAGACTCCACAACCTCCCTGGGCAGCCCCTGCCAGCCTCTGCCACCCTCACCGTGAAGTTTTTTTCCTCATATTTATGTGGAACCTCTTATGTTCCAGCTTGCACCCATTGCCCCTTTTCCTATCAAGGTTACAGGAATTAGCAGTATAGTCGTAAGTAACTGGTTTGAGCTGGTTTGCTGCGGAGCAGCTGTTTACAAAGCAGTAATCCTTTAGTATGCAATTCAGAGCTGGTTTTAAATACCTCTCTTAGTAGAAAAGCAGAGCAATATCCTCACTGCTAGGCGAAGGGAAAAGAAACTCCACATGCTGTAAAATGAGGATTTTGTAAAAAAAGTAACAGATAAAGCTGGGACACGTACTAGGTGGTGATTTACTCATTTAAAATCCATATCTAAATCCATGCAAATTCAGAGTGTGCCAGGTATGGGGGATTAAGCATGTGGTCTGTTTAAAAAAACCAAAATAACAAAGCACAGTTTAGATACCCTACTGAAATCTGAAACTGTGACCTTTGGAGGCCAGGCTTAGTTTGTCTTTTTGATGCAACTAAGACATGATACAGAGCTCATGAAGTGATCAGGGAAAATCTCCTAGGGATTTTTATCTTCTCTTGGTCTTTGGACTTTTTTGTCCTTCTAGCAAAAGTCAGAAGATTAAACCTTTGGACCTACTCCTGATCACTATTCCTAGCACTCTTTTTGTTCAACAAGTTGAATGCTAAATATAAACTAATGCTTATACTAAATGTGAATGTGGTAACAGAATTTAATTTAGAGACATTTTTAAGATCCAAGCATTGTTAAACTTAGATTTATTTTTTTTTTATGGCCATGAAAAATATGTAGCTCATACTTAAGTAACTAGTGATTGACCCTCCAGTGCAACAACTGCAGTGACTCTCCTTAATGTGTCAACATTTATCCAGTTGTGTTTATTGCACATTTCTGCATCATTTGTTTGGTCCCAAGACTTAGACCACTTTCAGCAGAAACCAGCATGCAGAAAAGACAAGGGGACTTGCTTATATGAATGAGCACAGCAGCAAAATCAATTCAAGTTCGGGTACTGATTTTTCTAAGATACTTGGGACTATAGATGGTTCCAAGGGTGAGATCCAAATGAAGGCCAGGAGGGGAAAAAGAGAGTATTTCTGGTACTGGGGGGGGTTTATATTAGAACAAGAGGGTGATATTTTTTGTTTTCTTTATACAAGACAGGACTATTTTGCACAGCTGATTTGGATTAACTTCCTAACTCAGTACTGCAGCTGGATTGAGACCTGAAAGCTCTTGCAAATATTAAGAAGCATCATCAACTGAAACTCAGGTTTTGAGGACCTGGCTTGGCATTTCTTAGGTAACACCTACACTTGCTTTTTCAGCTTTTCAGATGCTGGGAGAAGCAACACTCCTGAGTCACTTGTAAACACTGTGCCCCTTTAAGCAGCTAAAGAAATAATACTTTTCTTCTAAGATCCTCCATTCTGCTTTCAAACAACTGGTTTTGTGTTCATGTGTACTTTTTTTTTCCCCCCACCCTTTCCTTTCTTTGAAAGCTGGCAACAATTAATCCTTGATTACATGCCCTAGACATATTCTGTGTCTCTTTAGCTTTTCAGCTGTGAGTAATGTTGAATAATGACTCCACAAATCACTTCAAGATTCAGAGCCAGCTTTGCTGGAAAAAGCCCAACAACCTTACAGAACTGGGATGTGGATGCTACTGTGAATTCAGTATTGAAATGACAACTAAAACTGTTATTAATGTAGATGCACAAGGTCACAGATAAATAACCTTAGACCTAAAACAGTTTGACTTCTATCAAATGAATGCATGTAATTTTTGTCACTTACATGCATTTTTTTAATAAGGTTTGCATTTGCCCCAGTAAAAAAACAGCTCTTCAGCATAAAAATAGGCATATTTTAATATTGTACATCACAAAATGTGTCCTTGTTAGGGAAATATGCAAAAAACCCTCCCTGCTAAGTAATGCAAGTCCTTATTTAAAGAAGCTACACTTAAAAAATGGTCAGATAAATCCACTTGGAGTTTAAATTTCAGAAGTATATACTGCATCAGGTATGCATATTAAATTGAGTTTGCTCTGAAGCTCTTTATCAGCAAATCCCTCTTCCTATGCAGCCCTGTGTTTGCTGTTCTGTAATTTTGAATAAGATAACCCAAGGGTCTGGTCCTCTGCTCTCCCCAGAGGACATGTGTTCTAAATGCCAAATCTATGTTTTTGGTCCCCCCCTTCCACCTGCACTGAAGGAAAAGCTGTTCTTCTAATACAGGGAACATCCTACAATGGCAACTTCTCTTACTGCCACATGTGTATGTTGGTTTATTACATGTATATATTATTTGCAGCTTCTTCTAAAATACCTCCATAATTTTTCACTGTGATATGGAACCAGAGGGATGTGGTGAGAAGTTATATTTTAAGTATTTGCTTCAGCTCAATGTCCTAGTGTAGATTATATATTTGCCTTCATAATTTTTTTTTGTCTTTTTATGTTGACCCAAGCACATTTGTCTGTGCAAGTTTAGTTCTCACCCTTCTGCCATGTGCTGGTTAACACATTGCATCAGTGCCATGCCAGCAGGCATCTGAAGGCAAATACACACAATTTTCTATAAGGACCACGTCCAAAAGGTAAACTGCCAAATTAAAAAGAAAAAAAAAAGTACTTCTAGGGGCATATAGTCATTCCATTACTAACACTGGAAACCTTCTGTAATGTTCTCACTCAGAAGTCTTAAGTGCACAACCTGCTTCAAGTTCAGGTTTTCCAATCCTTTAAAAGCATTCTACCTAGACAAAATGACAGGCAGACATCCCCTACATCCAGGCTTTGGGAGCAGAGCAAGAGAGTTGGGCAAACTTCACCACCTTGACACTAGGTGTAGTGTTGAAAAGACACTTCTAAATGGATTTTCTCTCATTAATATTTTACCCCAATATTTTACAGCCCCATGAGTCAGGAACTAAGAGGGCATGTTGAAAAGACTGATGTCCAAACATGGTTCATTTTAAATTACTGTAATACAATGAAGAAAGGCCCCATCAGTTCCAGAAATAATTAAGCAGCAGTAGTGATTATGTACAGTTATTGGACAGTGAAGAGCACAAAACTGCCATCACCCCCATTGAATTGTGATATATGCAAAATCCAATTCTTTTCTAGTTTCAGCTTCTGACTCAGTTTTCAGGGCTAGTTCAGGGATGTGTAAGAGTCTGCTGCTTTTTTTTTTTTCATAGAAGCATCTCTGTCTCCTTACCTGCCAACACGTGCCTGGTTCTGATGCTAAATGACTGTGCAAATGGGTAACCACAAAACTATGCTGATGTCCAGACCATGGAGAAAATCTGACCTGGAAAAATAACTCCACCAGCAATATCATGTCCAGGATGTAGAAAAGCACACGGGTGATTAATATTTGGAGAATTCAGGACAACACCTATACAAGTAATGCATGTTAAACATAAGGGAATAAATTCTAACAACTGAATGGTGTTTAATCTTTGAAGGGGACTTATTTTTCTTTTCACCCTGTGCTGGTGCAGCTGCTCATGGAAAGAGTCCCATTGTGCAGCTACTTCTTCTAACATGATCAAGTCTAAACAGAGACCCTGCAGAACTTTCAGGCAGAGGCTTGAGATAGAAGCTGTCCTCAAATCAGAGATGGTGGCAGAGAAAAAGATGTGTTCACCCCCTCCAAGCAGGGGCTTACAGAGGAGCCATTGGGAACTTTTTGCAAAGATGTTTGAGGAGTAACTCCTCATTGTTCTCATGCTGACCCTCTATAAAGAGCATTCACACAAAACCAGTATTGTTCAGGGATTGCCTCTGTCGCTCATTCTCTCTTGTTCAAAGATTATCAGTCACACAGTAGGGGTGGGTGGAGGAAGCAGTGTGACAGATAAGATATGTGACAAAGAATTAATAGCCTGAGCCCCCCACCACCCTCCCCAGGCGACAGGGAGTCTGCCTGAACCACTTGTGACTCCTCCAAATCACTGCACTTGCAAAACTCATCACTACGCTTGTGAACTGACTTCTGTCTATGCTTGGCAAACATAAACAAGAAGTAACCCCACTGACCTGCACCTTGAAAGCATGTACAAGATGTGAATTCATTCAGCTGTTTGTAAATACCTGCACAGCCTGTAATTAAATACCTTGGTAAGAGGAGGAATTTCTTGTGCTGCTGGCTTTGGCAGCAGCATGGGATCTCTAGTCTGTAAGGTGACAGCAAGCTTCACCTTACTGAAAAATAAGACACTTTTTCAACTAAATGGAGAATACAGAGGGAAAAGGGACATGGGGTAAAAACCCCTTGCCCATGAGAGAAACATCCCCTGGGAACAGGGCAGGGATGCACCCAAGGCCAGGGGCTCAGCTTGTGCTGGAACACATGGAAGCGTGGGCACCCTCGCTGCTAAGGGAGGGTGATTTCTGACCCCCTCCCCAAGGTTCAGCAGCAGTAAAATCCATGGTGGCAAAGGTGTGTGTTCACTGTCACATTCTCAATGTCAGCTCATATCTAGAACTGGCTTCTAAGGCCTGCTAACTCAGGAAACCAGGAGAAAGTAAGAGGTAGATTTTATAACATTGGTAGTTGTTGCAAGTGATGAGTTTCTCAGCTCTGAACTGCAAAGCAAGTGCTGCAGAAAGTACTGCCTGCCAAAAAGTGCCTCAACTTGAGCCTCCTGTGGCTTCCCACATGGAGTGTGTTCACATGGTGGCTTTGAGGCCATGTCACATCGTGGTTTGCAGTGAGTGCTCTTCCTTACCCAGGCTAGCTCTCAAGTTTACTGTGATTTTCTGCAAGTCACTCAGGCAGGGGGTGAAACTGCTGAGCATGTCAGTTCTGAAAGGTGGCTGCAACTCTTCCCACCAGTGGGAACAGGACAGGTTGTTTGCCAGGCACAGGCTGAGTACCTGTCGGGGGGATTTTTTCACCATTCAAGACCTCCTCCTCCTCCTCCTCCTCCTCTCCTGCTCTTGCTTCCCCAATCCCACAGCAGCTCGTGCAGGATGGGGGAAAGGAGTTGTCTCCAATGCCCTGGATTGACACAGAGAACATCCCCTTCTGTTCCCAGCCTCATGTGCTCTCAAACAGAGCAAGGCCCTGAACAAGTGATGTCCACGAAGTTCCTGAGACTGCTACAGCCTCAGGAAAAGTCCATGTTGGAGAACCCATCCCACTCACACCCTCCAGCTACCTAGTCCAGGTCCAGTGTGCACACTCAGATGCCCAACACTGAGGTGTGGCAGTTTTTGGGACATGCTGAGATCCCACATCACCAGAGCCCATGGCAGGGTCAGCCTCTGACAATAGCAAATGATGGAGACCACAATTTCATCTTAAAAAACATACTTGCCTGTTTCCTCACAACTTTTTCCTAACCCTTCACCTGAATCTCATCTGCTCCCTTGTTTGGTTGTTTGGTTTGTTGGTTTGGGGTTTTTTTTCAGTCAAATGGCATCAGACAGAGCAGTAAAGAATATGAAAAGAAGCCAGGGGACATGTTTTAAGATTTTCAGGTATACTTGGGGCCCAAGGTGGCTGAAGAGAGGCTTGCCTGGCCTCAGTAACACCAGCTAATGCATGATGAAAGTGTATGTGTGCATCAGTACAATTGTCAAAAGTTTATTGGTAAAATTGATTTTATTCAACCCCCTGAAGGAACAAGATAAACACTCGTTAATGTGATGAAGCTGTGGGTTTTATTACAGTTTCTATACATACATATCAAGCTCTATATATGTCAAAGCATTCAGCCTGTCTGCACACAGACATAAGGGGAGACCAAGAGTGAGGAAGGCACAGTCACTGATACAGAAGTTGGAGTTTTCCTTCTAAAACAGGGCACAGCAGGGACTGACAAGGGAGTCAGAGCTGGGTAACCTTCATCAAAGTAGCTGTGAAGGATCAACCCTTGACTGCTAACATCCTTTGTGTGGCTTTGCTCAGTAGGATGGAAGCAGGGGAGGTGTTTGCCACCTCCCAAGTGCATTCTTGGTTAGTGCCATGTACTAACTTTGCTACTCCTCTCACCTGAACAAAAAGCCTGGAGAGAGGAATGTCAGCCAATCTGACAGGTTTGGTCCCACCACTTTGAACTTGGTGGAATTACAGCACAAGCCAAAACCTTGCTTCCAGGAGGAAGTTTATCCAGCGAGTTATATAAACATACTATAGAAACATAACCACACACAAAAGCCCAATCATCTTACAAATAAATAAATAACTGCATTGCTGCAGTTACGTGCTAGTGGCAATCTAACCTCTCCTAGCACACTGCCTTGGAACACACCTTACAACAAAGCAAGCTCACCCACTAGAGACACTTTGCCCTGGAGCACAAATGCCACAAAGCAGCATCTCTCCAGAGCAACGTGGCACGGTCATGTTTATCAGAGTCCTCCAAGACGGTTTGAAGCATTTAACTTATTTCATTGCCCCACGGTGCAGAAAGCCTCCTGCTGAAGGGAGGCTCCCCTGTCCTTCTGCCCTCGGACAGCACCGAGGAGAGGTTCACTCCTTGTCGCCACCACTGCACTGCAGCCGGCCCCCCTCAGGAGGGCAGGTGCAAACCCGGGCACCCTGGGCGGTGACAGTGCCAGCGGGCACCACCATCTCCTCCTCGTCGTAGCAAACACATCGGGGGCAGCCATCAGCCACAGGGCTGCCCACTGCCTGGCAGGTGGGGGGCAGGCGGGGGCACAGAGGGACACAGGCGATGTCCCCGCTGGGGTGGCAGGTGCACAGCTTGCGGGCAAAGTCGATGTAGAAGGAGAGGCCGGAGGGGACGTGGCCGCTGGCAAAGCCTTGCATCTCACAGTCACTTTCCAAGTAGGGGGGGCAAGCACAGGGTGGGGGGCAAGGGGGACAGCAGCCCCCAGCAGTGGAGGTGGTCGGCCCCTCTACGTCCCTCTCGGGGCACGGGGTGCAGGTGCTGGGGTCACAGGTGGGTTTTGAGGCAGCACTGCAGAGCAGGAGGCAGGCGAGCGACAGGCGAAGGGCACCAGTGAGAGCCATGCTTCTGGGGAAGGAAAGGGAGAGATAATCACAGGTGTGCTGCTGGGCACAACAAACCCCCAAGGCCTAGACCCCTGCCAGGGTTTAGAGTGGAATGCAAATACCTTTTCCCCAACACATCCATTAACCAGCTTTGGTCATCTGCAACTTGCTGGGACCAGAGCGATTTGCTGTAAAATATCAGTTCCTGTGCCCGAAATCTCAACCTGGCTCGACTGAAGTGTCATCCACCCACAGAGAGTTCCAATGGCTGCACCGTGGGCATGGAATTAGCAAAGTCCGTGTTGCAGTACATACTGAGCTTTGGTGTGGCTGCCCTGGCCAGCAAACTGCATTTGTTCTACCCTATTGAGACTAGTAATTATGTTTTAAGGACTAATTGTTCCTCGGAGGCATTCAGGCATGAACATCTGAAGGGCTCAGTCTGCTTTGTTTTCTCACCCTGCATCTACTACTGCAGTTGGGACCCTGCTTGTCCACAGGCTAGGTCTGGGTGTCAGCTCCCAGCTCCTCACACTTGCTGCCTCTCAGCTCCCTGTCTGCCTTTTCCAGTTATCTCCCTTATGGGAGGCTGGGGGGGGGGGGGTCACCTCAACCTTGTTTCAGCTTCTGAAGCCTTTGCTTCGTAAGGATGATGTTTCTTATGTCAGGCAGCCCCTACTCTTCCTAAGTTTTTTGGCCAGTCTATTTTCAACTGGAGAGTCACAGGCATGAAATTCCCTCCCTGTGCCTGCTCCCTGCTCCTCAACTTACACCTCTTAGACTGCCCAGCAGTGCCTGACAGTTCATGATGTCTCCCTTCTCTATTTTATAGGCTGAGCACTCTTTTCTTTTTTTTGGACTGCCAGCTTTTCAAGACTCTACTTTTTTTTTAAGTGCAGCCTTTCAGATCCTTTCGTGCTGCTGTGCTAAATATTCTTGCTTCCCTCTTGCACTGCATCCTTCCAGGCTGGGTCTCTTCTCTGGTTGACCCATTGCCACCTCTGATTACAGTTATAACAATACCTTCATGCTCCACATTTGATAGCCCCAATTTCCTACTTTTGCAGGCACACAACTACTTGCAAGTACTTCTTTACATTTTTTTAAACAAAAAATATTTCCGAATTGCATCAATATAAAGAGAGAACTTGAAAGTACGAACTCCTTCAGTCTTAAATTAAAAAAAATATTTTAGAGCTTTCCTGTTTTTAAAGCAAACTCTTGCTTATTCAAGTTACTTGTAACTGCTTCATCCTTGTAAGTAACTGTTCTGCCCCTTTGTTTCATTCACATATTTTAATCTACAGTGACATTATCCCCATTCCCAGCAGTCAGGTCGCTGTGCAGCCCAGCCCCCCAGCCTGTGGAAAGGCTGCCACTCAGTGTGGCTCTTCCACAGCCCCATGACAAGAGCTCCCTCCTGCCTGCCCCAGCTTCATCCCCCTTGTTCTCTGGGCTCTGCACACAGACAGAGGAGGGCACTGCTGTCAGACAACATTGTTTTGCACACCCAGACCTTTGTAAAACCCTGGCAGCCCCGCTCACCACCCGAAACATCTGACCCCCCACCTAGGACTGAAACCAGACTTCTCCAACAGATCCAATCTCCAGCAAAATCACAGCATGGAGTTTGTCACAGGACAGCTGCATAGTCTCCAGCTCATGCCAGGCCACTTTTCCTGGTGAAAATGTTCCCCCTCCCTCTCAGTGTTGGAAAATCCACCTGCAGGCTCGCTGAAGATTTCCCCTCCCTGACATGAGCTCCTGGGTCCCGGCCGTGGCTGTGCCACGAGGTGTTGCAAGGCGCTGGTTACCTGCAGGGTGTCCAGGCAGTTGGGATGGGCACTGGGATGCAGTGTGGAACCCTGAGAGGTGTCTCTGGTCCTCACCCTGCAGTCCTCCCAGGCTCTCTATTTATGTGCTGCCAGTCGTGGCTCCAGAGTGAGACAATGGTGGGGGGAGACAGGGGAGGCGGGGAAGCCTCTGCAACGCAAAAGGTGGTTGGGCAGGGCCAGGAAGATGCTTATCTAGCTAGTGGTGTTGGTTTAGTCAGTCTGATTGCAGACTAATCTCCAGCCATCTGCAGTCTGTCAACTTTCCCCACACCCCTCTTTGAAGCCTTCAGCCAGGGTTTCTGAAGCATCATCATCCCCCTGTGATTCACAGGCTTCCAGGGGCACAGATGCCAGTGTCCAGAGGTAAAGCAAAATTTAAAAGGTCTGGCAAGACAGTGTGGGTCAGGGAGCAGCCAGCTCTGGGGTGATGCACCCCACAGAGGTCCCCCTCAGGACACAGAGGTTGGCATGGGTCCTCCAAGGGCACACATTTATCCTTGTTTCCACGCAGCTTCCTGGGACAGGGCAGCCCTCCAATGCCAAACACTTGACACACACAGTTAAAAACACTTTAGGCCTTGTGTGGTTGGTTTCCTCTGGATTAAGCTTCAGGGAGCCAAGGCCACGTGTCCCATCAGAAGAGGTACATGTGAGTTTCATGTACAGACATAACTGACATGCTCAGGCCAGCTCAGGTAGTATGAGCTCCCCCAGAGCCATTTGCTTTCCTGGTGTGAAGACATCCGAGGTATTTAGCCTGATGTTCTAATAAGCTCATTGGAAATGTGCCCCACAACCCTCAATGGATGAAGAACAGAGGCAGATGGGACTGTGGACATCATCAGGAATTCTGGGACCACACTCCCCAGTGTACACACAGTGTGCACCTACTGGAGCAGGAGCGCTGGGAGAAGGGCATGGGCTGGTACTGCAGGGCTGGTACTGCAGGAGCAGTCTGTCTCCTGCACTGGAGCTGGGTGCCATGCTCAAGGCACTGGGACCAGATGCTGCCCAGACCCTGCCCTCCTCCTGCTGCCCTCTCATGGCTCCTTAAGTCTGAAAATTCCCAATCCCTTAAGTAGAAACGTGGGACCCCTGTGCCTCACAGAGCCTGAGAGCACCGAGCTGTGTTAATGGGGCAGCCACCTCACACTGGCTAAATTAGAAAATACCAATAAGGCCTCAGAGATGATGGAAGGGAAACCAACTCAAAAGACCAGTTATTTGGAAGGTATTGTCACTGCTGAAGGGCAGCCCTGAAGATGCAAGGAGAAGGGACCATAGGAGGCAATCAAAACACATGGCTCTTGGTGCTGCTGCTGTCAGTGATGTCATGTGTGGGTGGGCACACGTGTGGGCACAGCTCCTGCAGGGTTTTCTGCAGACAAGGCAAATGAAGCCTCCTCCCCTGCTTCCTGAGGCATTTTTCACCTTGGAGCCACAGTGGGCAGGGTAGCACCAGCTGGTCCAAACCTTCTCACCACCCAGTACATCCAACTGAGCACCCCAGAGTGCCAGCTGGGGTAGCCCACTGCCCTGGGCACATACTGCAGGGTGTGTTTGCATCCTTAGGGTCACAGCCTGTAGGAAACTACAGCAGATGCAATGCTGATGTTCCTGGCCAGGGCAATGACACCATCACATGTGCCCACCGGGGATACCCCCCAGGGGCAGGGGTCCTGGGATTGCCTGAGAGAGGCTGGCTCCAGCCCAGGTGGAGTAATCCTGAATCGTCCAGAGCTTAGGCTCAACTTTTATTAGTTCCCACACTCAATGCACAGAAAGCCTTGTAAATACCCATCATTACTATTCAGCAGTTACTTCATCCTCTGTCGAAGTGCAGCTGCCTGTCCCATAGCCTGCCTGCAGCTGCCAGCCACTGCTGCTGGGAGCACTGGGAGTGCTGGGGTTCAGGCTGAGCCATAGGGGCTGTATGGGCTGAGAGGAGCTTCAGGGCAGCAGAAATCTGGGTAGTCATTACATGCTATTTTCTCATCCTCTGGCAGTTTTTTTTCCAGAGCTGTCACATTTTGCACACCCAGGTGAGCACACACACACACACCCCCCCCCCCATGCTACACGCTCAGGACACCAGGCAGCAGCCTGCTCTACAGGCATGAGGTTTAAATGCATCCAATAATGGTTTTGTTTCTGTTCAAACTCACAGCAGTGGAAAATCTTTTGCATAAACATACTTAATTTTGAGAGCACAGTCCATCAGCATGGCTTGGCCACCACAGCCTTGGGCACTGCTGCAGTGAAAGGAGAGCTGTCTTAAATCCTTGTTTTCACTTACAATTCATGCTGCAAAGCTCTTGGGTGTGACTCTGGCACCCTAAAGCTTCCCTAACCCCCCGGGAGAGACCAGCCCAGCATGTAGGCTCTTATTTTCATGTACACTCAGATCAGTTCTCTCTGGAGCAGTGTGGCTGTAGACTTCAAGCACGTTCAGGTCATCCCTCTGAAAGTGCCCATGCCTCTGGAGAAGCCCAAGGAGCAATCTCATCCTGATCTAAAAACTCATGAGCTGCCTTTGAGACAAGAGTCATCTCACTGGGGACTTGCATTGGAGGTGGATGTTGCAGGGAGTGTCCCAGGTCCTAATTGAGTGGAACCTCTCTGCAAAGAGAGATGTGCCCTGGCTGTTGAGAGGAGGGAAATCTCCACTCCTTCTCTCACAGCCAGGTGTGCAGGAGGACATACTACAATTAGGGGCATCAGGAGGGCTCTGGCATGTCCCAGTGGTCCAGATACTAATTCAGTTCTGTGTTTCATGGAGTTACAGGGCACTTTAAGACTTACTTGTTTGAGTTTGGAATACATGCATGGACTAATATTCTTCAGTTTGAGTTGCTATAATATATACTACACAATGAGGTTGAGTTAATCAGTTTTTACTTTTTTTTCTGGGCAAATAAGTTTATTACACAAAAACTTGCAGAAGATCTGATATAGCTGGTGTTATTCAGGAAACAAAGGACAGCAGAGACACTCTTCCCAAATATAAATAATTCAGCATTCTATAATTTAATACAAGTCTCATACAAACCAGATTAGAATGATAGTATGGACTAGCCACTTAGCAGCAAGCCAAATGCAGAATTGGTTGTTGTCCCCTTGGGGCAGCTCCCAAGGTTCATGGAAAGATTGCAAAGCATTTTGTGTGTTTTGATAGAAACTCCCCCAAACTGAGTTTCAACAGCACTTGTTTGGCCTCACAGCCCTCCTCGTGGATTTGTTTTCATTTATATTCTTTGCAGCCATGGCAAATGACTCTTCTGACCTTCATTATCAGTTCTTGGAACATAATACTCTGAACAGCAAAATTAAGATCAACTCCTCCTTCCTCTCTACCCCTCGATAATGACCTCTCAAGATTCAAGTTCATGAGGTGACTGTTACAGGACACGGGGATGAAACTGGAGCCCCTCTGCCAGTTACTATACTATGAGAATGAGTCTTTGCTTCTCCAATGGGTTCTGTTCACTGCCCTCTCCTGCAGGACTGTGCATGAGACACCTGGTGCCACCAGCCCCCCGAGATACGAGGAAGGTACTTGAGGAAGGTACTTGCCACAGGCCAGCTGCCACTACAGGAGTGATCATTCCCCACCAGCCCAGAACTTCAACCCCCTGCCCATCACATCCCTCAGCTGCTTCTTCCTGTCTCTCTTGCCCACACCTGCCCAGCTCCCCACATTTTATGTATTAGGGGGACATGTCCCACCCACTCCCACCCTCATTGCTTCTCTGGCCCTGCCTCTGACACCTCTGGGGAGAGGAGGAAGAAGTTGTCTCCTTGACCCCCACATGGAGCCAGGGATGAGAAGAAGGATCTCCTGGGGGTGCCTCCAGCAATCCTTCCAAAAGATGGAAAGGAGCAGGAGAGTAGAGCTGTGGATGTGGCCCTTAGCCCTCAAGAGGGCTGGAGCTTCTGATGGTGGAGACAGGCTCTAGCCCTGGTGGGATCAGGACAGCTCACAGCAGCTATACACTGGCAATGCATAGGTAGCTGCTTCTAGCAAACACACCAACCTCCCCCCTGCTAAAATCTGGGCAATAATAGCCAACCCCTTCCCATCCCCACCTCCCTCCCCCCCAGTGTTAGCTCTCCAACCCTGGATAACTCCACAGAAGCAAACGTGGCTGTTAAATGCTATTTCTATATTTATCTTCTCTTCAGTGATAACCTCGGTGGCACTTAGCAGACAATTGGTTATTACATTACAATTTTCACCTAGTCATTTTGAGCAATCATCATCTGGATTAGAGCAGGAAGTCCCCATGTGCAGCTGGTTTGGGCTCAGGGGGTGCAGCTGGCCCTGCCTGGGGAGCAACCAAGCTGCTGTGGCTCCTTCTTGTCATTCCTGCTGACAAAGGTGAGGAGATCCATTGCTGTGACCACACCAAACACCATCTGCTTCGTGACAGAACTGCCATTTCCATTGACTGCAAGCACAGAAAAAAAATGACAATTTAGTGGGAAAAAAAGAAGTATAATAAAAAACAAACCAAACCCACAGCTGTGCAGAGGCTGCTATTCGTTTATTAAGAGAAACCCTTAACAGTGAGAGCAGCTGTCTCTGCTCTGCCTCAATAGAAACAACTGATGGTTATGGCAGGGAGATTTTAGCTGCAAATAATGCACCCTTAACCAGAGCAGAAAACTTAATTTCCCAGTTGTTTTTACCCAACCTCTGTTCCAGTCCTGCTTCTATCACCACAGAACTTTTCACACCAAACTAATGAGACTCTTTAAAGGCAGCAGTGAGACACTTTCTACTCTGTTCTCATCATGGCCTGCACCATCGTTAATAAAACAGCATTGCAACAATTGCTTTAACTATCTAAGAAATGTTTTCTTAAATAAAAGTAGCCACCAGAGCCCAAACAGAAGATAAAATGCAAGTTCTGAAAGTGTGGGAAGAAAGTAATAAATAAGGGAGTAACTGTAATGGCATTAAAATAGCAGCTCTGGAAAAGAAAAAGGGTGATGTTTGAAAACCAGAGCAAGTGGCACTGCATGCACCTGGCTGAATTTTTGGGGTTTTTTTTTTTGGTTTTGTTTGTTTGTGGGGTCTTTTTGTGTTGTTTTGGGTTTTTTTTTGTATTGTTTTTTGCTGGCTATCATTTAATTTGCAGATAGCATTTAATTTATATTGAAATGTGGTAACAAAATAGATTTTTCTAACTTTATGACAACACAGTTGTGAAAGGAAATCGTGCCTCGCATTAGTTTTGGTGAGAGAATTGGATATGTTCATCAAAAGCAGCTTTGGATGGCAGACTTTTTCTTTACAGCATTTTGTAGGAACAGGGCTGGACTTGCAAAGCAGCTTTAGAGCTGATGGAGCTTCAGGGAGGCAGGCTGAGGAGGTAGAAAACGAGGGGTTGGGATGTTGGTGCATGGTGGGTTTTGGGAGCCCCTAATTCATCAGGAAGCCCTTTGCTGGCAGTTGTTAGGGTGCAGTATTGCACACCACTCCCCACTGGAATGCTTTGCATGTTTGATGTGTCACCCCATAAACTCAGCTTAATTACACCCTTCAGCTCTAATTTAGAAGAGCTAAACATGGGTATTCTGACTGCTTTGTGTTGCTAACATTTTAAGCACAGAAACTCCCTTGAGATCAGGCCAAATTTGTACTTCTAGAACTTTTTCAGGATAATTACAGTGGAAAGGTGTGCTAGGTCAGATTTTTAGACCAGCACCTGCCAGCATATCTGTTTTGGTCAGGGGAACAATAAGGTGTGATCTCTGTTGCCATCAATGAGTCAGCAACACTTGAGCTAACGTGGTCATACTGGGTGTTACTCTTCTGATCCAGTTTGTCACTGGGGAGGGGGTGGTTGCATAATGGTTTGAGAAGAACCCAAAGCTGCCTATATGGCTTCTTTATTGGGCTGATCTAATGATGTTCCCAAAAAAGCAAAGCATCCTTCTACCAAGCTGTGGTCCAGCTAAGGTTCATGTACAGATGCCCCAGGCTGCAGGCAGCAGTGTGCATGTGTGTTTTTGCCTCCCAACACGTGTACCCCTGCTCCAGGGCTTGTTCAAGGTCCAACACATTTGTTTTCAGCTTTCTCAATTCACCCTGGAGCTCCAGGATAGGTGTCTGATAGCACCCAGCATGAAAGGTCCCTCAGCATATCAATTTACCCTTACCTATCGGGGCACACAGGCATAAGGACATCTCTTGGCTGCATCTCCAGGGGTGGCAAGTGGGAAGAGGGGTGTTCAGAGAAGATGGCCCAGCCTCAGGGCACGCACAGCAGAAGGTCTTTAAGCCATAGGATGCAGACTTTGTTGTTTGTTCCCTTGCACTCTAATGCCTGAATTCCACTTAAACTTTACCTCATGTACCATATGCTTCTTTCTACATTGCCCTTGTGATACTAAGTCTAAGGAGACTGTTGACTTATCCTTTTTTTTCCTCTACTGCCCACAGGTAACAAGATAGTGATTTAAATGCAATGTCAAGAGACTAAACAAGTACTATAGGCCTGAGCCTACAGCTGTGCAGCAAAGCCACTGCACCCCAAGCTGCTACAGTCCACCTTGGCTGGCAGAGAGGACCAGAGGAAATCCAATTAGTAGCTTCCCATCCCCAAAAGTGAGTTTCTATGGGAGCCTGTGAGGTAAGGGGAGGGTATGGAACTGATAGGTGCTTCAGCATCACCCCTGCATGGAGAGACAGCAAAGCTCCCATGTCCAGGATGTGGGAAGTGCTCCTGCAGGACACATGGCCAGTAGTATGCTGTTTCCAGGCTCCTGTGGTTAAGACTCCCCCACTCCCCTCTCATCCCTGTGGTGTCAGGAAAGGAAATGGGTGAACAGTTGGCACTTTCAGGCCTTTGTGGAGCCACGGGGCAGAAATCCTTCCTGCAAAAGCTCAGGGGCTGCATGTGTGGAGCAGCTGCACTGAGACCTGCCAAGATCAGCTTGAGAATTGCCTTCTCCCCTCTCAAACATCCATGCAAAGCCCATACAGTGCTTCTGCTGCAGATACCTACAGTGCATTTGCTCATGTACAACAACAGCAAAATGGTCATTCTCCAGGATCCAGGAAAGCTTCCCAAGGCTGTCCTCCAGGCCAATCTAAACAAGACAAAAAAAAGCTATTTTAGATTTCACTTCACATTTAAAGGGCAGTGGTGCAGACCTTGACTCTTACCTCTGACTCTAGCTGTGAGTGGGCAGAGTAGCACCCAGCTGGGCCAGGGTCAGGTGTGCCTCAACCACCCACACTGTTTTGGGAAGATGGGAGGGGATGCAGGTAGCCTGCTCACCTGGCTTTGCTGTAGCTGAAATACAGCTCTGTCTTTCTCTACTCAAAGGCTCCAGCCTTCTTCTAGGCAAAGGTTCCAGCTCCCATGAAACACCATCCATTTAACTTACACCATCACTGGACCACTGATGGCCACCTGACCCAGGCATCCCTCCCCTGCACACCCATAGGACCTACCCTGGGTCCCATCAGAGCCCATGCATGTTGTCCCAGCCTTGCTGTGCCACGGCAATGCCTGGAATGTCAGTTTAGAGGGCACTGATTCCCTAGCTGGATGAAATCCTCTGACAATGGTTAGGAGTGGACATGCATGTGCCTTGCAACTGGCACAGAAGCTCCCATATCTGAACCCCACAGGCTCAACAGAGCTCTTGCAGGTGCCTATCCTTACTCTAATATCCATGTTGTCTCTTCTGCACTCCTCACCTCTCTCTGCCTTCACTTCTGTCTTTTCACTGACCTCTTCTTGCACCTCGGGGTGCCCTTCTCCCTCTCTCCCCATCCCTGCAGAGCAGTTGACACTGGCCACAGCTTTAGCAGTACCTTTGAGAACTGGTCGTAGATGACCTTCATAACAGGGTCTGAGAGTTGTGTGTTTCCAGCCAGCACTGAGGTGAGGGTGTTGCTGAGGGTCACCATTCCCAAAATAAGCCTGTAAGGGAACAGGGAGTTTTCCAAAAGATCAGAGTTGAGGTAGGGCACACATTTTATTTAAGGGCTGAACTGCTCCCCCTGAAGTCAAACTAAACTGATGATGCTGTCAGCAGGAGGCACCAGTTTTACCTGAGCAGGACAAGAAGATTCTTTTTCTTCCCTTAAGAGTAATTAGTTATTGCAGTCCAGGACTTAGCTGGGAGAAGAAAAATCTGTGGGCTCTCCAGTTGTTTATTTGAGTGAGTTTCCCACCCAGCCTTCACATCTCCTCTGGCCTTTGTGCTGATTCAAAGTCGTGCTGACCCTGATGGGCACTGGGTTTGGCTTTTACTTTAACTAGATCATTTACAGGGAGTTTTCTTGATGAAACTTCACAAGGAGGCAGATGATTTTTTAAAAGTATGCATCCCAGAATCCAATGCAAGAACCTTGTCACTGGATCAGTTAAGTGGGACTTTCTCTTCAGCTTCAACATGGCTACTTTTCCTAATGAATGGCCATCTCTGTAATGAGTTAAATAGTTACCCTGACTCAGCAACAACAGGAGCTTGGTCATATCCCTTCTCCTGGAGGATCTCAATTGCTTTTTGACAGCTGACTTCTGGGAGAATAATGAGAGGGGCTGAGAGATTCAGTTTCTGCACCTTGATGTTCCACCACCTGTTGAAAAACAAATGGCAGCAGCAAGCTGTTACTCTCTACCACGTGACTGTGGGCCTTGATCAAGGAGGCAAGGCCAGTAGAGATGAGACCAACCATGCAGAGGTATTCTGCCTGCCTACAAGACTCACCCCACTCTTACCCCCAAAGCAGTAATGCTACAAGCCTACCATGGCCAGATCTGGTTAAAGCCAAACTTCACCTATGCCTGGTGTTCATACAGCACCAGAGACAGGGTTGGAAAGGTACTGAGCTATTCTGAATCCAAGGAAGTTATTGAGGGCTTCACTTTAAGCTCATGAGTGGAGAGGTCTACCAGTTACACTTCTTCAGTTTGTGTCCTTGGTCCTCAAAATGCAGCATTTGCTGCTCCTGCAGGAGAGGCCTTGGCAGAGATGCTCCTGAGGGACAACCTTTTTTGATGGGGCCACAGGCAACTCCCAACTCCTCTCAACCCTTTGTCCTTGTAGAAAAAGCAGGGTGATGCTGCAGGCTGGAAGGGCCAACAGCATTTCCAAGGAGGCATGAGAGACCTCAGAAATGTATTAAGATTTTAGGAAATGTTTTGCAATAATCTTTGGTTATAGTACCCCAAAGGTACAGGCAACATCAATAATACCTGCTGCCTCTAAAGTGAGACTAGGCACTTCCTAAACAACTAGCATTTGCCCAGCCACATGTTGACTGGCATCAGCAATTTGCTTGTGATTCTCTGCCTCAAGGGGACTCTTTTGCCATGGTGTGCAAGAGACAGCTGAGTTGCAGCTCTGGAAAGTGAAAATTTACTGTTCCCTGCCTGAAAAGACCTCCAAAAGCTGTTTGAAAAGGTGCTTGCTAGCTACAGGAGGGACCCATCTTCCCACCAGCCTCATGTTCCTTTGAAAACCAGCTGTGGAGTAAAGAGGAGGTTTTGAGTGAAGCTAGATGTCCACCTGAGACATTCTGCTTGGCAGGGTTTAGGTGGCCTCAACAATGACTGCCACATGGGAGCAAGTCAGCAACTTTGGGAGAGAAACAGCTCCTTTATAGACCTTGATTGGAGAACTGGGATATCTGACCACTCAAAAGAGAGGAGCTGACCTTACAGCCTCCCCAGAGGGATCTGGACATAACTGTGTTTTTTTCTAAATGCTAAAAGATAATACTTTCCTTTGAAGATAATGATTTCCAGACTCAGAAAGTAGATTCCCCTTAGCACAGTTCATACCAGTGGAAGTTGTCTTACCAAGGCTTGTGCTCCTGGACGTCATTTAGGAAACCATTTTTTATCATCCACTTATCATTCAAAAATTTGGACCTGGAAATCACCAACAAAGAGCAAGTCTGTGAGCCTACCAGCCCAAGTCGTGCTTTGTTTCATGTACTAGACCACAGCACTGCCCTGGGGCTCCCATGATTTTTGCAGCTGGCTGCTCTTAGCCCCTTTTAAGGTCAATGGGAGCTGCGGGTGCTCAGGAGCTCTTAGAAGCATGCCAGCTATTTGCCTTCCTAACTCCAAGCATGCAAGTTCAAAAACTGTAGCTTAACTGATTCCTGCTCCGTGCAGTAAGTCAGTGACAAAAGGAAATAAAACTTAAAGTGTTCCAACACCCAGCCCCTGGTGCTTGCCATGGTAATTTGCTATTTCTCCCTGATGGTTTTTTGTTTTTTGTTTTTTCTTCTGTGAAACTCCTGGCTCTGGATGCACTCTGGGTGCTGTGTTATCAGGGTTATTGGGGTGATTCTCCAGCAACCCACACCACCTGGCTCAGCTGTGCTATGCTCATGTCACTACAGGGTGCCACGGTCCCAACCCAGGCCATATGCAGAGAGCAGAGGACAAGGTTGTGGGAGCTCCCACTCTGCTGCTGGAAAGCAGGCAAGAAGTGAGATACTCACATGTAGTTCCTGACAGAGTCAGGCAGGATGACAACACAGCGCTGACCTTCCTTCAGGTCCTTGGCAGCCCTCACAGCAGCAGACATGGCACTGCCCGAGCTGCCACCTAGGTGGGTACCAAGAAGAGAGAGACAAGAGTCAGGGTTCCCAGGGTGTGGGGCCAGTGTGTGGGACACAGTTAATGGCGCAGAGGCACCTGGTCTAAGCAGCAGAGGAGGTGGCACATCATACACCAAGGCAGCTCAAGATGCTGGGAGTGGGAAGACATGTGGCTCCACACCCCTGTGGGCTGAAGGGATGTGAATTTTGTAGAGTAGGGTTAAATGATTGGACTTGATGATCCCAAGGGTCTTTTCTGACCTGAATGATTCTATGATTCTATATGGTGGCTCTTGGCAATGTTTTTTGATAAGGCATAAGAGTCACCTTTATGAGCCTCTTGTGGTGACTCTGTGGGCAGGCCAAGGGCTAAAAGTCTCAACATGGGGACATTCATATCACTGCTACCCATGCTGCACACTTCCTTTGGGTGAGAAGACCATGGCAAATCCAGACCTTCTGATGTATTTGGCAATCAAAGACTGGTTTTAAACACATTGTAAAGACTGAAAAACAACATAAACATTACATTCATGCTTGGAATGCCAGGCCAACGTGATGGGACAACATCAACGCTCCCTGTGTCTGGGTGCACACATGTGGTTTGCTGCACGTAGGGAAAGCAGGGCCCTGTTTTACAGAGGCAATTCTTCCACCAGTAGTTTTGAGTACTGAAAGCCAAAAACATTCCACTATCTGTGTGCCAATTACACACTGCATTCAAGGCAGCACGTATTTTACAGCAGGTTAATTAGCACTGAGTCACATTTTTCAAACACATGATGAAAGGCCCTGAAAAATGCAGTTCAGGGAACATGAAGCTATTCACAAATTATAGCTGAGTTCAGCAAGTTGTTTCTGTTGAAATACGGTGACTCCGTGCCTTCTAGGTTAAGTCAACATTTAAGTATTTCATTACAAATGGCCTGGTCTTTCTCAAAACTCCCTGGATATGAGTTCTCAGGTCTTTTATCAGCTGCAACTACGAGCCTGTGTATTGTCTGCATCCTAGATGCAAACCAACAGCTATTTGCTTGGTGGTGAGGAAGGCTGAGGCTGTGTAAAGGCTCTCAGGGTCCAAGCAGGGTTTGTCTGAGGGCACCTGTTCATTTTGGAAAGCCGGTGGGATCACTTACAGGTTGTTGGCAGAGAGAGAAATAGTAAGAACATCTTATACTTTCTTTACTTTCAAACTTTCCTGGTCCAAACCTGGCACCTCTAGTCTGGCAACTGTTCAATGACAGAGAGTACAGCCTTGCAGAGTTGTTAGCAGAGAGACAGTTTTAGCCCACCTGTCCTGCCCTGAGTCCCATTAATCCTCCCATGAAACACTACACCTCACAGAGTCAGGCCTGAAGATCCAGTTCCATGTGCAAAAGTGCTCCATTAAGAGGAGAGCTATTGCTTCTATAATTATTGTGGCTGATGAGTCAGATCCACACCTCTGAAGTCTGCAGCGACACACACACCAGCTCAGGTTTGGCCATTCAACCCTGTCCACTTAGCAAACACAAAATGCAGATAGCACCTACCCTGAAGTGTTTTGGTCCCAAAAAGATGAGGTTCAGAAAGTCTGTTAAGAGAATCAACTGTTGTCGTTGGTGCTTACCACACAGTAATCCCTCCTCCCTGATCAGCCTGCGAGACATGAGGAATGAGTCTCTGTCGTTGCATTTATACCACTGATCAACCACCTGAAGAAAAAGCAAGAAGATTGAGTCTTGGTGGTGTTATTTCAGGCTGTCCTGACCCTCTGAGGCATGCCATGAAGCTTTGGGCTGCTTTCCACACTTGTTGAAAGCAGACACATTTGTCACCACATCCTTGGTCTGGAAGGGGTGTTCTTGCTTGCATGTATACACTATAGACTTTGCAGCCAGCAGCTTTTCCTTGGGGAGTCAGGAATGCCTGACAGGTCCAGAGTCAGGATGCAGAAGAGGGAGTGGTTCTCATGATGTCCCAGGATAGGCTACTTTTGTAGTCAAGATTCTACCAGGCAAAAATAGATCCAGCTACAAAATGAGCTTTGGGTTATTACAGGTCACAGTGGTAAAGCCATGTGCCACCAGCAGAGATGTAGTTAACACAATATCTGAAAGCAGAAAGAATGTGGGGTCTGAGGCTGTGGGGGACCTTTCTGAGAAGGAGGTCAGGGGAACACAGGAAGCATGAATTAATGTTTTAAAGCTCTGTTCCTGGCAGCAACTGATATGCTGGGAAGAAACCTGACAAGAAGCAGTATAAGGTTCATGATCTGTTGTCTTACATGGCTTGGATCTTGTCTTCTAGACCATAAATGGTGCAAGATTTCTGCATGCTGTGTGTGGTGCCTGCAACAGCAAAGGCTCAGGAAATGTTAGAGAAATGAAGAGCAGCCTCAACAAAGACTTCTTCTGTGTGATCGCAGTGAAAGAGCCAAGCCCTGATCACTGGGGAGGCTGAGGTTGGTACTGTGGCATATTCCTGACTTGCTCCTGCATTTGTTTTCTCCTTGTAGGTCAGTTATAATCAGATTAACACAGACAGGGGCCTTCGGTCTGTGATCCAAATTCCCCCACGAGGACTTACTCTGCACTGTGACCTTTCCACACAAGTAGCTTTAGGACTGGGCCACAGCTGGGTGTCACTGAAGGCTACCTCTGAACTTGTGAGTAGGCTGGATGCAAAAATCAGACAGAGGCCTCTCATTACATGGCTACTTACTGATCTGTCAAGGACAGTGGGGATGAAGTCATGCCCAATGCCCTCCACTTCACTGGCTGTGGTGTTCGTGCTGTTCATCTCGCTGGGCAGAGCGACGATGGAGCCATCAGGATCTACACCAATGATCTTTGAGGGAAGGAAATATTGTTAAACCTCAAAGGGTGTTGGGAAATAGTCACACACAACTCAAAGGAAAAATGACCCACACCTTTATCAGCAGCATTTTCCTTCCCATGATATTAATTAATATTCTTATCCCCTGGCAGAGTGGAGATCTTCCAGGATAAAAGGGTTCTATTTCCCACTGGCTTTTTAAACAGATCCCAGGTAGTGCTGAGATGCTGCAGAGTTACTGAGGGCATAAAATTTTGTCACTCTCTAAATGTTTGTCATCATCCTTTTGGCAGTGCCTGCTACTTTCAAAGCTCAACCCTTAGGGGAGTGTGAGTCTGCTCCAGGGCAAAGCCAGCCAGATAGCTCAAACCTGTGAAAACCCGTGTCTACAGACATCTTTTCTGGATCATGGAGGTAATCTCTTGCCCAGGTCCTCCAGTGGCTAGGTACACAGCATCTCAATTTGCCTGTGGTGGATCAAGATCACTCACACACTAGCTATACCCAAGAGGCAGTAACTGCCAAGCCTCCAATCTGCCTTGAAGCACAAACTCTGCAGGATGAGTGTCCAGCTTGTGTCAAGCACAAAGCACAGAGCCTTTTACATCAGCATATGAAAGGCACTTTGCATATTCTGTGCCCCCATCAGAGCTGCCAGAATAGAAACTTTCAGCAGGCAAGTTAACCAGGAGCAGGAATGCTATCAGCTAGGCCAGACACTTCTGTGGTGGGTATCTGATGGTGTCCTGTACAGGGCAGGGCACCAGGCAGGGTGGGATTAGTAATGGGGTCATAGAGCTTTTGATATCTAAGGCACTTGGCTGGCTGTAGGTCAATTAGAGCTAACATCACATTGTTTCCAACAAAAAAAAAGACTTTGCAGTGAAAAAAACCAAATAGGTGGAGAGAACCACTGCTAGCTCAGGTGAGCTGTGGGGTTAAACTTGGTCAAAAGAAGAAAATGCAGGGGTGTCACAGCTCCCAGCAGTCAACCCTGCCTCCCAGCTCACTTTGCACTCCGGGCACTTCTCCTTCAGCTTCCTGGCGATGCCAGTGACGGTGCCTCCTGTGCCAGACCCAATCACCACCATGTGGACTTTGCCTGCAGGTGAGGGGAGAGAGAAGCTTTCAGGGACTCACCATGGCCTCCAGCACAGTCTGCCCTTTATCCAGGGCTCTGTGCAGATGCAGAGCCCATGTCCCTTGGCTGCCAGAACCCTCTGTGTGGAAAGGATAGGCAAGGGTCAGGCTGGTGGCCAAAGCATGGTTCTGTGGAGAATCTCAAATGAGCTTGCAGAATCTGAGCACATTTGAACTTGCCTCAGCATAGAGGGCTGAAGGTGACCTCCAGATCTCCTACTGGTCTCTGTGATTTCTGCATCTTTGACATCTACCAGCTTAAGGGAGAGGAAATACCTCAGCACCTCCAGTCCTTTCAAACCACACCATGTTGAAGCAAAGCACAACATGAATAATAGCACATATAGATAACAGGCACAATTTTTCAGCATCCACAATAGAGAGATGTCAGAGGACTTTTCTGGCACTCATGTCAGTCAGATGATGCCCCACTGGCATCAGTGAAATTATTTCTATTTTGAACTTGTAGGAGCAGAATCAGAGTCAGGCCTTCAGAGCCTTATGATGCAACTGCACTGGGAACAGGGGACTCACAATTCACAGCTGGCAGCCAGTAGGAGTAAATCTAAACATTGTAGTGGAGGAAAAGCTGGACTCTCTTGTTCCTTTTCCTACCTCACTGTTTTAGTGTTATGATGACCACTCTGGTTAAAACCTTTAAGTCCTGTTTACATTTTACAGAGCTCCCAGTGCTAGCAATAAATTATCTTTTATCTGCACAGACATGGACTGGGATAATTCTTTACCCTCCCTCAGCTGCCACATCAAACATCATTAGTCTGTGAAGTTTCAGTCTATTTTGACTTTTGAATGAGTGTGCTGGATCAGATGCATTCTGCCATGCCCTGGTGGATTTATATTTCCCAGCTGAGGATTTTTGGACCTTCTTGTGTTCCCAGCTTACAGGTTATAGACAAGTAGCCACCAATAGACAAGTTCTTCCTCCTGGTAAAGCTTGAATTTGTTAAGGCTCTGGTCTCCTCCTTCAGGCTTTTGAAATGGGAGGCCACAGCACAGAAGCCCTGCAAAACCCAGGTGTATCTGGAGGGAATGATGAGAAGCTGCTGCACTCCATGTGTCAGTATTATTAAGGGTGCATTCACCTACAGAGGCCCTTTTGGCCATTTCAAGGCATTTAGATCAAGAAATTACTTAAAATAAGCTTCTTAGAGAGGGTTATAGCTCCCTGCACACCCTCAGCGCATAGAAACAACAGCACAGATGGTACCTTCACACTGCTCCAGGATCTCCTCTGCTGTGGTATCATAATGAGCCAGGGGGTTGCTTGGATTTCGGTACTGTTTATTTCAACAGAGAACAGCATGAGTGAAACATAACTCAAATACCAAACTAGCAATAGCTCCTGATGAGCTTTACCCAAAGAATGCAGCTGGCCTGTCCTATCCCTGGTGAGGGATGGACTGCAAACTGGCCAGGCCAGCTCACAGGTGTTCCTCCTGTTTGTCACTTTGGGATAGATTTCCAACGACACTTGGGATTTGTCCATATCAGAAAATTAAATGTGCCCACAAATACGCATTCTGTGGCACTTGGTGCCCATTCTGTGTGAGGATGGTGCAGCCATCCCATATGCTGCATTGCCAGGTTTTGTGGGATCTAGTAGTTTTTGTTAAAGCCCTAACATACAGAGGGCAGAGTGTTCCTCTGTATTTTAGCTATTGCTTAGATAGAAGCATTTTAACCTTTTCCATTGCCTTGAAAAAGTTGAAAACACTCTTAAAAAAAAAATAAACCCACCAATGGCAAAAAATAAAACCCAAACCAAAACAGCAACAAAAAAACCTCAAAACCAACAACAAAAAAATGCTTCCTCAAAAGCCATATTAGAAAACTTTTTTTCAATTATCATATATACATATAATTTTGAGAACTCTTTGTCATTTAGAAACACTTGTGGTTGGCAGTGCAGCAAGTTAAGTGGCTGGGAATTGTGAGCCAGAGTTTTTTCCTATGTGTACAGCAGGATTTACCCTGGGGTGTACACAAGTACAGCACTGGAATGTGTGCAGCCTCATGTTCACACCAGTATAGACTAAGCTGCTTCTGAAAATCTTATTCAGAAACTGAGCTCCCATTTTCTTAAAAAGGAAGGAGCTTCCCTGATTTGCCTGCACTACAGGTGCTCCTTACCTTGCTATAGGGATGAATTCCTGCAGCAGGGTCATACTGGAGGGAGAAGGACCCTCCTGTACACGACCCAGCACTGCAGGAACTGCTGGTGTCAATCATCAGTGCTTGCCCTTTACAGCATGAGGGCTGTTTTTGAGGCAGAACAGAGGCTGGTAGACAGGTATAAAAAGTGATTTTTAATTTTTTTTTTTTTTTTCAGGTCAAAGTTAAATCTGAGGCAATTTGAGGAGTCTTCGAGCTGTGCAAGAAAACAACCTCATCCACATCCAGTCTTTGACAGAACTATGACTGCAAGGGTTGGAAATGTCCCTTACTTTGTTTCTGCCACCCTGTGCTTTATAGAGAAGCGATGAAGTTTCAAATGCCATAAACCACTGATGAAACCTACCTCTGTTGCCAGTTTGAAAGAAGCCCCAGACACAGGCACACTTGTAACAGACACTATAACCCACTTTGGAAAGAGAGTCAGCAGAGGAACAGTGTTTACCTGGTCCAGGATGTGAGAGTTTAAGATTTCACTTTTCAGCTTCCAAGCAACACGAATGTTAGACTCTGGGGCATCAAAATGGGTGCACGGGGTCCTCACAATTTCAGCCCCCAGTGCCTTCAGAACATCGACCTTTGGGAGGAGAGAGAGTAGATGTAATGCAACTGATCCCATGTAGCAATTGGTAACCTGAACCTGTGGGCTCATGGCAGCATCAGATGCCAGCAGAGCTTTGCATGCAGGAGACATTTGGCATTTGGAGATACAATGTCTGATTCTCAGCTGCACTATCTCTGACAACCTCCTGGCATGCTGGGCCTCCTGCCTGAAACTGGCACATGGATTTAAGCCTGGCCTTGTGCCCTCTCCTAGTGGGAGAGCAAGCTGGGGACACGACAGAGGTAGGTAGCACTGTGCTGCTCTTCAGTGCCTGGGGAAAGGGGCAGAGGGAACCAGGGTAGGGAGTAGCATCTCTAAGGCGTTGTGGTCTGAGCCCCTGCATGCAAGGAGGAGGTCTTAAAGCTGTCTGTTCCAAAGTCCCTCCTCTCCCCTCACCAAGCATGGGCAAGGAGCAACTATAAATCAGCCCTATGGTATTAGTCCACTAAGAGCTGTGGCTGGCAGGGGAGAGGGGGGTCAAAAGAGATGGGTGGGTCATGGAACCTGGAAATGGAACCTATGACAACTGGAGGTGCCATCTGATCCAGATTAAGCTTAAGTGAGATTTAGGTTGAAATGTGGGTGGTGCTTTGGAGAAGGGCTGTTTTGAGCCAAATCAGGGACCAGGTCTGGCTTCACAGCATGAGCTCAGCTGAGCACTTTGTGAGACTTTTGGCTCCCTAAGGTAGAGATTTTGCCATGTCTTGGAACAGCAACTAAACCTGATTGTCTTGTGCAAGTAATTTCACTTCCACCATCTTGAGAAAGCATCTCAGACAACCATAAGTGTCTCCAGATTAAGGAAACCATGGAGACCATAGAGAAATGTTAGACTTCAGAAGTTAGCATGACTGGCAGTCGAGCCCTGGCATCTGCCTGCCTCTCCTCTGCTCCATCCTGCCTTTGCCCTTGCAAACAGCAGATACTGCTCCATTTCTCTGCAGCCACCCACTGCCTTTGGCTAACACGTGATCCCAGTCGACATTAGGATGATCAGCCAGGCCACCACAGAGTGATTTTTTTCATCAGGAGGGAATCTTGGGAATAACTAACTATGGATCTGGGCCAGGTTGTGTGGCAAGGCTTATTGCCTTTTAAAGGAGAGTGTGCACCATCTCTAGGAAGGGAGAGGCAGAGGGAGACAAGGAAGGAGATGTTCCCCAGCTGTGGAGTAATAACCATACAGAGCTCTGACCTTCTCCACGCTCATGTTCTCCGGCAAGACAATGATGCAGCGGTAGCCCTTCACTGCAGCCACCAGTGCCAGCCCGATTCCTAGGTGGTGGGGAGGAAAGGGAATTGATTGACAACAGAATTTGGCAAGGAATTGATTGACAACAGACTTCAGCAAGGCCGACCACTGCTCATTGCTTCCTATGTTCCTCTCTCCTAGTGAACGTAGCCTCAAAACGTTCACCAACGAGCAGCTGGTGAGGACATCCTCTGTGAGCCTCTCGGGATGTGCCAGGAGGGCCAGGGAGCATGGGAGGTGTGCTAACAGGTAAGCTGAGCTTCAGTGGCCCTCTTGCTTGCAGGAGTCTCTCTGTTGCACAGCACAGAGAGAACAGCAAGGCTGGGGAACACTTCCCTCACCAAAGCTCAAGCCTCTGCCCTTGTTTTCTGAAACACAGCAGAAAGGTGTTTTTGCTTCAAGAGCGTCTTCCCCTCCCCCTTGAATGCTCTCAGCTGGGGAGGAACACACAAAACTGCATGTGTCACCCCTTGTTGAGGAGGCGAAGGGAAGCACTGCTCTTATTTCACTGGGATTGATGGACAGAGGCAGCTGCTCCCCAGCTAGAGGGGAAAGGTGAGGCTGGAGCAGCATGACCCTTCGAGAGGGCACTGGGGTTGGCTCTGGGGAGTGTGGTGCCATCCTGGGTGCCCCAGGTGAGCAGGAAGCCAGTGCAACCAGCAGGGGAACAGCCTCAGGGTCACACAGGTCTCCTCACCACTGTGAGGCTGAGGCAAGGGGGGGCTGGCTCTGAGTAGTGTGCAGCAAAGGGCCAGTAGGCAGCAGAATTCCCACAGACAAGCTCCGTTGGGCATGGCCAGTGAGGGGGAGGCAGGGAGTGCCATGAGGGATGCAACCACAGTTCTGTTTGGAGTGCCTCCACAGCCTCTGCTGTGCCTTCTGTCAGGAAAGCAGACTTTGCACACACACATCTCTGACATGGTGGGGACACTGGTGCAGGGAATAACAAAGGGCCATAGAAATTTGCACCAATGGTCCTGTGCAGGCTGCAAAAAAGGGAACACATTCCTGTTGTGCCCTCTCATTTGTTACCCCACCATACTCTAATGCCCTGAGAAGGATGATGGTAACAAGGAAAAAAAACCCAGATGATTTGTCTTCCAGCCCACCAGTGAAACCTCCTCTGGAAACCTCTGAATATTCAATAAATATTTATCCGCTGGAAAACACCCAAGGTTGTGCCAGCTCCTCCAGCTCCTGAGGTTCTTTGTCTTGCTGCAAAGTAATCTCAATGCCTGTGCAGATGTGGGACCTTGCAGGCCCTGGGGAAAGTCAGCCATGAGCACCCCAGGCTGCCCATGGACATTGGGAAAGGAGCTGAGGGAAGGATGGAGCCAAAGTTACAGAGCCCCGAGCTGACCTTGCAATTGCAAGAGCTCCTCAAATCCCTGTCCTTCCTGCAGCCCCCCAGAAATGCCACTTTGCCCAGGTGTCTGCAGGTGGAGGGAGCATCCACAGATTCACAGATTCACAGATATTAGGGGTTGGAAGGGCCCTAGAAGATCATCTAGTCCAACCCCCCTGCCTGAGCAGGGGC
>JAOEGS010012739.1:0-14934 GCA_025447755.1 Corythornis vintsioides | reverse complement strand
AGACTGGTTGTATGGTGACTATTGCTTAATGATTATTGATGTCTTAAAGTGAAACATTCTCCTTGTCTCTGAGGAGAGTTAATTAATTTATGTCCAGGGTACAGGTCTAAAAATGATATGACCTTGGGATTCTGTGTTGCTCCCAGAATTGTATATTTTTCATTCAATGGTTGTTATATACTCATGTATATACAGTGTACTCCTCACCCTGGAAGCACTATGTAAAAAGCTGGATTTCCTCCTCCTTTGTAAATTGTAGCCATGAGTGTTGGATTTTGACCACCACTCATGGATTGTGCCTCACCACAGCCTGTCTCAAGCTTGGCAAGACGAACACTACCCTGGAAACCAGGATTTGAACCTGCTGAGATAGAGGAGTGAGACAAAGTTTTACCACTTTCCAAGTGCTGTTCTAACCTCACAGGCGTTACACATTGACACTGACACTACCAGGAGCAGTGCAGATGTGGAACATGTAATGGAATCTGCTGCATGAGCAGCTGCTGCTCCATGCTCTGAAAAGGATTGTTCATAGCAGTGTGCTCATCTGACAGCTGTATGGCACTGCCTTCTCCCTTGTAACTCACCCAGGCAGGCTCATCCCCTTCTCGCACAATGGGAGAAAGATGAAGTCTTCTTAGCTTCTTGAGAGGAAAGCTGTAGACAGCTATCTTTAGCAAGCTGTAGACAGCTATCTTCAGCTCTCTCTTCAGGAGAGGTTTGAAGACCTTCATGGAATACAAAAAGAGGGATCTTCTTGAAGATGGACAAATTTTAGGCTGTTGTCTGTGTTTTCTGTTAACCCGGTGTTTTGTTCTTTTAAGTGTCTCCTTGTTCCATGCTTTACATCTCTTTTTTTTGCATGCCAGCTCTCCTCAAATGCTGTTTAGGGAGCTACATGTCTCACTCAGAGTTGCAGATCCAGAAATATCTCAATTTCAAGCACCTTGTTGGACTGAGCCCTTTGCCATAGCAGCTTATTCTTGCAGAACTGGTGAACAGGGGATGTCCAATTATCCAGAGCAAGTGATATGGTGATTGTAGCATTTAATGTAACTCAAACATGTTTTGTGTTATGTTTGAAGGTTTCAAGTGATCCCAGTGAGGAACCTTGAGTTTTCTTAGTTTAGCCTCTTGTGGACAATAGTCTTTTATTTGTGCTCTTTAGTGGGTATTGTGCAGAATTTCAACAAGGCATCTGTTGCCAATGATAACACATATACACGCAGACTGGGGAAGATTATTTATGAGATCTTCAAGCACATTTATATAAGTAAATGTTGAGCTTCCAAGAGTGGAGGGATTCTAAAGTATCTAATTGAAAGGGCCATTTCCCCATACCTAGATCTGCTGTGACCAAGTACATTAAGCAGTCATTGCAGCCATATATTGCATCACAGTTTGATAATTTCTAGCTGCTATTTAAAACTGCCATGGCTATGCTGTGTAAAGAGTTCTGTACATATGACTGAGGAAGAAACTGTAAATGAGTTCTTCTGTGCCTCTCATGAGATCTTCAGTTCTTTGAGAGTAAAACAGCTAGAGAGGAAAGCTAGAAAGACAGATGGTTAGTGGAAGTGGATGAAATTATCTTCACCAAGAACATCACTCGACCCTGATGATGGCACTGTCCTGGAGGAGTGGTTTTGAATGCACTGAGAGGGAATTGAAAGGGGAATTAGAACAACTAGGGCAGCTGCTCTGCCTCCAAAGGATGTATGGAGATGCGCCGCTCCTTTGTAGTTTTAATCCTCTGCTCAACAGTTCTTTAACTTTTGCCACTTCTTTGAGGTGGTTCAGGAGTCTAGCATGCATGTCTGAAGTGTTTACCTGCATGGTATTTATGTTGTCTTCTATACTTTTCTCCCTGTTGCTCAGAATCAGGAGATACAGGGTAGATGACAATACAAAAACAAGGACTTCGGCCAATTCCTGTTTCACAAGCCCTGCCAATTCTAGGTTTATGCTATGTCTTAATAGAAAGAAGTGTAGGTGTAGACAAAATCAGTAGTTTTACTGTGCTTTGAAATATTTCAAAGCTGTTAAATACAACAGTACAGTGAAACAGCCTTTTTATTTCTTATTTAAATGCTGTGAAGAGGGTAAGTAAGTTGTTTAAGGCCCAGAGCATTGGCAGATTGGGTCAACTAGAACTAGAAAACGTCTTTTTGGCTTTAAAAGGAAGCTTGCTTGAGTTGTGTCCATTCTGCTCTTGGAAGTTATGCTATAGCTTGATGAGTTTGAGGAGGCTAATTGGAAGTAGGCTTCACTTTCTATGCTGGCAGATTGAGACAAGCTATTTATAGTAAAGATTTAGAACTAGGTAATGGTCTAGAATGAAGGTCTGCAAGAGGCTGATTTACAATATTGTGCAGTCCAGCACAGAGCAAGAAATTGCCTAAGCCAGTGCACTCAGTGTGCACAGCAGTGCACTCAGTTCTAATAAACGTGAGCCCTTCTGCCTTTCTCATACTCTCCACAAAGAAGAGGAAGACAAAGTTTGTGGGTTCTGGACTGTATCATACATATGAGACTGGATTGATGCTGGAGCAGGCTGACAGTGAAAGCCTCTGAAATTTGATGCCCAGTATCTGCATTTGCTTTTGGCAATCAATTTGTGGCATCACTCCTGTTTCTGGTGGGTAACTTCCAGCTCAGGAAAGCCATCATAATTAGTATTCTTAGTGGAAAGCATAAGGATTGATTTGGCCTGGAATACTAATTACTCTTTTTCCCTGGAGCTGACCCTCCAGGGCAATTTAAGGTGAGATTTCATTCCCTTTCTCTCTTTTTACTTGGTAGAGGCAAGAGAGAGGCACAAAGAAAGTGACTGTCCTCTGCCTATTCCAAAGCTGTCAGAAGAGATCCTTATTTTAAGTTTCACTTTAGGGAAGCAAATACCTTTTTCATGGCAGTTTATAAAAGCTGTGTATTATCTGTCTTTTCAGTGTCTTTTGTTGTGCAGCATCTTTTTTATGTCTGTTCTTTGACTCTACTCAGAGCTAGGCTCCTGAACCCCCTGCAAGTAGACAAAGATCCTCAAGAGAGGTTTGCAGTGTCATTTTGAGAGTTTTCTAGGGCAATGGCTACATGTGTCTTTTACTGAGCAGAATCTCTTCAGCACTTACCAGGCAATAAATAATGGTAGAAAACAGAAGTGTTAATGTATCTCTGCCCTTTAGGTATTATCGTCACAATGATAATAGCTGCCATGTTGGCTGTTCTGTCAATCTTTCTTTCCTCTGCAGACCATGTCCTCAGGGGCTTATAAGTTGTCCATAAAAATTTGCTTTTGGCTTAAACTTTGCATGTGGCATTTCAGCATGGAAATGAATTTGTGTCAGACTAGGTTTAAAACTGGGTCAGTGATATTTAAGTTACATATGTGTGCAGAAAAAAAGTCAGCATCTGCTATCCCAGCACTATTGACTACTCTGAGCACTGGGATGTCATTTCTCCATATGACAGGGGTTTTTTTTCCTGCAAAGGAGGAAAAGGCAGATTTTTAGCAGCAGTTTGATGTTGTCACTTTTAAGAATTAATGCGAGAAACCCTTGTGTGATGAGAATTTGGTCCTCATTGGAGAATGGCACTCATTTCTTTATATTAAAAAAAAAAAAAAAAAAAAGAGAGAACCCCAAATATAAATTCCATTTACTTACATGATAGACTGCAAACAGGAAAATGAACAAAAATCAAATCCCTTTGTGTTTTGTGATTTTTTTTTCCAACCCTCTGGATAAGCATGTGGTGTACTAATGAGTATTTTCAGAGCCCTGATGGTCTGATTGGCTTTTACTTCCAACGGAATTCAAGAACAGCTCTTGGATGTGGATTCTGATTCTTAACACTATCACTCTTAGGGTATACAGAAGGATAGGAAACACAGAAAGCACATGTGCTCTATGTCTCCTTGGTATGAATATTGATAGTATTACAAAGGGAAAACTACATTGTACCTGTTGTCCCACATGTGTAGGACATGTTTATGATAGTAATTTCCAGAATTACCATCTTGTCTTTTAGATCATTAAGGTGATGTAGATTTTCGTCCAGGATGCTTAAGCTAATTGCAAATGTCAGAGAGGTTCCCTGGCCTCAGCACTCCTTAGCTACTCAATTACTTCTGCCACACTGCAGTAGTGTTTTAACAGGAGTGACCCTTACTTATTTAAAGAATAAAGCCATTAATGTTTAATAGCACTTCATGTAAGAAATATATCTATTTATTTTTGTTCTTTTCTAGTATTGACAGTTGTTCCTCGTTTGTTTGTTTGTTTTTAATTGAAAGAACAGAAACCATAAATCTACATAAACAGTTAGTTGCTTGCAATGGGATGACCTTTATTTTGCAGTAGTCCAGTCTTATTACTGGACTCTGTAGGTGTAGGGTAGCACAAAAAAAGGTATTGCAGTCTGTACTAACTTTATCTTAAGCAAAACTGCCAAGTCTGCAAGAGCCACCAGGGTATGTTGCATTAGTATGCTCTAAAGCTGTGAAGCTTGATGCTGATGTAGAACAGACATAATAAGAAGATGGATTATAATGTCTTGGGGGGAAATTTAGTCATCTGTGTGATACAACAGGGATGGATATAAAGAATCTACAGGGTGTCACTGAGAGCTCAGAGATGGCTTGGCTAGTAGTCATCAACCTTTTCTGTAGTTCAGCTTTCCTATTACAAATTAGAAAATGTTTCAAATACCCAACCTGCTTTGCAACAGAGGAAGGAAGAGTACCATCTAGTTTATAAAACTGTGTTGATAACACAGTGATAAATATGATACACAGTTGAGACAATATGTTTTATCAGAGAAAATCCAACTTCAGCTGGTAGAAGCAGCCACTTCTTATAAATCCTTTATTTTATCTTGTTCCATATAAACTCAGTCTACATTGTTTCTCTTCACTTCTCCATTAGAAGATGTGCTCAAGAACATGATACTTGAGATGATTAATGGTCTTTCTAATTTCTAGCCTTGAGTCGCTCATGGCTGGTTGATTTTCGTTCTGTTACACTCAATGTCCTTCAGCTTAAGTAACTTTTGTATCTGAAGATAGACTTATTTGTAGATAGAAGCAATATTACCTCATGGGCTTAATTTTACTGTACCAAGTGACCCAACTTTTCTCTTTTATATTCACTCACAGAAATTGTTCTTTGACTTTTTCACCCGTCACCTTTTCAGATCTATTGTTTGTTGGGGTTTTTTGTTTGTTTGCTTTGTGAATGTTTGGTTTTGTTTGTTTGTATGTTTGTATTCCACTACCTTTATCTAGTCAAGCAGTTATTAGTGAGAGAGAATTCAGAGTTTTATTTCCACTAGGATTATTCACTGTACCACCTCTCCGCTGCTTCCCTTGTCAGCTGGAGGCTGTGCTCCTAGAGGCCACAGCCAAGTGCTATGGGACCACAGCCAGGAGAAGTAGGACAGGCCAGGGAAAGCCTGGGAACATTTGAGTAATTGTTAAAGTTCATGAAAGAGGGATGAGTGTGTTGGAGGGACAGAGAGGAGAACCAATGCAATTAAGTTGAGTATTTCGAGTTTACTGTTGGTCTCTCTGGCCTTAGTTCCCCAAATGAGTTTTGACAGTTGAAAGGTTTATGTGGTGTCTTGAAGGCACATTGCAGTGTCCACTGACATCCCTTTAATGCTTTTAACAGAGCAGCAGTATTAAGAGACTCTCTTGTAACAATAATGTCTTCTTTTGTGTGTGTTTGCTGTAGCTGTAATCTCAACAGCAGTTCTCTGCCCAAACAGTGTGGTCACCTCCTCAAGAAGGGGTTACTTCACCACTTCCTCAAAGCAGATTGGTGGTCATTCAGGTGGAAACTTGGGGACTTTTCTGATACCACAAAGTAAGAGAGAGATGCAAACCAGTGTCATCCTGAACCTTTAGAGGCTAAAGGAGAATGTTCATAGGGACCATATAGAAATAAATCATACCAATAAGTGATGATCCAAAACTATTGAGCCTGACTTGCCCTTGCTTTGCCTCATTTCCTGTCAGGTTGTTGGAATTAAGCCCTCAACAGGGTATCAGAATATCAGAAACTCAGCTGTTACAACAAGAGACGCACCATTAAACTCCATGCTGCTTCGCACCACTTTAGGGTTTGTTCATTTGTCCTGTACACACTCCCCATCAAATGAATCACCTTCATTCCATGGTTATTTCAGGGCAACATAAGGGATTAAAAAGGAAATGTCTCTGGCTTCTTCCACATTTTCAGTTTAACCCTACTTACTAGTATGACTGGTGTGAAGAAACACCCCTAAACTAAAATAGTGTGAACATGCAGAATGCACATCTTAGTCCTCACTCAGGGTGTGAGCAGCACCCATTGATTTTGCTGGCAAATACAGTCTGCTAACATGGGGTAAGAAATCAGTCTTTTAAAGTGCTGTAATGGCTTTAAGCAACTCAGCTGGAGTGAATCCTTGATCATCTGCTCGGGAGTGTTTGTTTGTTTTTTGCAAGCTTTTCCATGGCATCACTAACTCCATTAATCTACTGAAAATAGGAAACCATTGCCTGCTCAAGAGAAACACTAGCTTTGTTTTGCTTGTTCCATCAGTAAATCCAGAGGAGAGTTTTCAAAGCCGACTTCCACTGTTCTTAGTTGTTTCTTCTTGCTCTATTTCACTGTCTTAAGCCTCCAAGTTGTTGGTCAATTAATGTGACAGGAACCCCGTAGGTTATGTTTGTTCATGGTAGGCATGTCTCCTTTCATTAGTCCAGCATTAACAGTTGCAGAGGTTTAATATCTTAGCCACTGTATAACGGCCTGTTTGCAATGAAATGCTAAAGCCATAAAAGCTGTGGATTGAGGGCGGGCAGGGAGGCTCACATAAGAGCTGGGAGGGAAATACTAATGTACAGAACCTTGGGTTTTCTTCTGTTCTGCTGATTTTTATTTCAATCCCTATTTATCCTGAATCTCAGTTATTTCCCTGTCTCCCAGAGCTGAGTCCTGACCATTTGTTTATTCATGTTGGGTGTTCCGGATAAAGGTTTTGCAGTCACTGTAAGGAATTTGAGGTCTGCACAGGTATAGAAATGTTTTGGAAACAAAGTTGCTAGTCTTGAATTTAAAAATCTGACTCTCAGCAATGAAACATGAAAATTATTTTTCATTAGCTACCTTTAACACTGTTCATTAAGATTTCCCTGTAACTGTAATTTTTCTTTAATGGTTTTTATTTATATTTTTCCTGTATGTAGCAAGCTTTCTTTGAATCTTGTCAGATTACTTAACTTTCTAAATCAATAGGTTTGCCTATTAAAAATGTTTACAGTACTGCTTTGTCATCATTAAATATTCCTGCAAGTTAATTAGTAAGAGATTGCATCTTACTCATTCCAACTTTTAGGAAGCTGCTTCAAAGAATTCTCCAACTAAGCCAGTTCCTAACAGATCTAATCCCAAGTGCCTAATATTTTTCAATGATACTCTGTTTTAGCAATCTGATATGGCCATTAAATATTGAAGGCCAAAATTAATTATACATTTATATAATTGCATATAATTGTACCATCAGTCTTTCAGAACTTTCTACAAGAGACACATAAACAGGAATATTTCCAAATTTTACTGGAGATCAGAAAATATATTTTAAAAATTCTACCTTTATTAAATTTAAATATATCACTGTGCATCAAATTTGGGCGAACAAAATTATACTAAACTGCTTAGTATTACCATAGACTTCCTAATTAAGTGCACAGACATGTTTATTCATCACAAAAGTAAGGATCCTTTACATTTATTAGGAATATTATTTCACAGTTTCTTTTATTTTGCATCAACACATTTTCAACATAACACAAGCATGCAAACCCAAGAAAATAAATGAATTAGAGTGCAACAGGGCACCTAATCTTTCTCCAATTAAAGTTAATGGGAGTTCTGCTTTGAATTTGAACTGAAGTTGAATTTATTGGTAATAGAATTAGGCCAAAATGCATATAGTCTTCTTGCAAATTTCTTTTTAGGAAATTTAATTATAAACAGGATAAAATTATAGGAAATTATGTTTTATGACAGTACAAAATTTCTATTCATGCATAAAAAGATGGTTATTAAAGCTAGAGAACATATGCACTGCTCTGTACTTGTTCCTTATAGTATATAATAACTAAGAGCTCTGTCCAACTCATCTTTATATCATTTAAGCAGTCAAACTTCTACCATTTCTCCTGGCATGCAGTACACTTTCCCATAGGATGTTTCCTTTGAAATTAAACCCACATTTTCCTGTGATTTTTTTCCAAGTGGAATGTTGAAGATAGATTGCAAAAGCCTAATTATTACAATGAAGGTTAGTTTTGCACAGGCTCTGGAAGTCTGAAGATTCCAGATAGTCTCTTTGAACTCACCATACAGGACGAGTGCCTACATCCCATTGAGATTTCACTTAACAGATAAGTCCACAAAAAAAAGTTGTTGGATCCTACTCTGTTCAGCAGATGCCTAATCCACAGGGTTCCTAAATTTTGTAGATGAGGAAGATTTGACATTATGATCCGCCACGTGCTTGATGAATGTGTGATGTGGGTATCATGCTTCTGCTGAAGGAAATTTCTCCAGTCTCTCCCCTTTTGCCTTAAATTCCAGCCCCTGTGGTGGAACTGATCTTTCTGAAAAAGACACCTTAGAAAACTCAGGAGGGGAGGAGAGGATTTTGTTTTATGTACTGGTCAGTTTCTTTTTCTTTTCCACTCACTGTTGCACAGATGCTTGCATGGGCCTCCAGGAGAGGATGCCACCGAGCTGAAATAAGTATTTATGGTCAGAAAACCAGGATATACTCTTTTTGGATGATAGTTCAGCACATATTTGAAGCCAAGTTCTGTCTGTGATCCTTTTGATGATGCTCAATGCTATGGTGCTTAACTGTGTCCTACGCTGATACCCCTAAACTAGCTTTCCCTTTGCCTTTGTCAGTCAAGGGACTGTACTTCTCTGGTGTTTCAGAGTGCAAATTCAACTCTAGCTATGAAAGAGTATAAACCTCTTCCAGAGACATGCTCAGTGGTGAGAGCCTTCCTCCAATGTAAAATACATTCCCTCTTTAGCCTGAGTGAGTTCAGGCCTTCATCTTCTGCCTCTAAGATGACTGCCATCAACAGGGGGCCAGAAAACTGTCCAAGGAGATTTAAGTTTTCCCACTCTGCACTAAATCATAGAATGTTAGGGGTTGGAGGGGACCTAGAAAGATCACCTAGTCCAACCTCCATGCCAGAGCAGGATCACCTAGACCAAGTCACCCAGGAACGCATAAAGGTGGGTTTGGAATGTCTCCAGAGAAGGAGACTCCACAACCTCCCTGGGCAGCCCATTCCTGTGTCTCTCACCCTCAATAATGGGCTCTATATGATATATGGACTATATACAATATAATGGACTATATATACCTTTGTAGCTGGTCTTGGTTTCGTATGTTGTTTGCTTGTTTGGTTCCCAGGAAGCACCTCCATTAACTTGCTCTCTCTTTCCTCCTCCCCAGGTAGCCTCACTCGGAGTCACCACGTTCACACTCTGCGCCCTCTGCATCGACCGCTTTCGTGCCGCCACCAACGTGCAGATGTATTATGAGATGATCGAGAACTGCACGTCGACGACGGCCAAGCTGGCTGTCATCTGGGTGGGCGCCCTGCTGCTGGCCCTGCCGGAGGTCGTGCTGCGCCAGCTGGCAAAGGAGGACCCCGAGTACAGCGGCAGCCCGCCGGGGGAGCGCTGCGTGGTGAAGATCTCCACCGCGCTGCCCGACACCATCTACGTGCTCGCTCTCACTTACGATGGGGCGAGACTCTGGTGGTACTTCGGCTGCTATTTTTGTTTGCCTACCCTTTTCACCATTACCTGCTCCCTGGTAACAGCCAGGAAAATCAGGAGGGCGGAAAAGGCTTGCACAAGGGGGAACAAGCGACAAATCCAGCTGGAAAGTCAGATGAACTGCACCGTGGTGGCTTTGACCATTTTATATGGGTTTTGCATCATTCCTGAAAACATTTGCAACATTGTGACTGCCTACATGTCCACAGGGGTCTCTCGGCAGACTATGGACCTCCTCCATCTCATTAGTCAGTTCCTTTTGTTCTTCAAGTCCTGTGTTACCCCAGTTCTCCTTTTCTGCCTCTGTAAACCTTTCAGCCGGGCCTTTATGGAGTGTTGCTGTTGCTGCTGTGATGAATGCATCCAGAAGTCTTCAACAGTGACAAGCGACGACAATGACAACGAGTACACCACAGAACTGGAGCTCTCGCCTTTCAGTACCATCCGTCGTGAAATGTCCACTTTTGCCTCTGTGGGGACTCACTGTTAATTGACCTTAGGACATTATTTCCTTGATCTTTTTCCTTTTTCTGTTTGTTTTTTTTAAAAATTTTTTTTTACTTCATATTTTTCTCCTTCAAGCAAAATACAAGAAAAAAACATTATTGAAAACTACTCTGGAAACCAACCTGCACATTAACAGTCATGTTTTGGAAAATTATTTGTTTGGTTATTAAAATGAAAGAGAGAGAAGAGCCAGCACTGAGTTTTACATCATGGTATTTTGTATGGTGCTAGGATTTTATTGTTTGGGAGAAGAATCCTTATCAATCCACTTTTATTTAATTCCATGGTATTTTTTTTTTATATAATCACTGTAAAATGATTATATAGACATTGTGGGGTTTGCAAGATATTTCATGTAAAAGATGTGGGTGGAAAGTATTTGAAGGTAGTTTTAATCCATTTACTGTACTCTATTGTGAGAGGACTTGGACTTCAGAAAATTTATAAACTAGCGTAAAAATAAATGAGGTTTTATTCTTTAACTTCATTATCAATCTGCATTTAACAAGGGCACCTATAAGTAGCATTAAATTCCTTTCATAAGTAAAAACAATCTTTACTTTGCATAAAATAATTTAAATGATCATATTTACCATTTGCTTACCCTTGGAGGCTGTAATTGCAGTGTTTATGGAAGATGGTTATAATGGTATTAGATTTACAGGAGTGGGTTTTTTAATGTATATTGCGAGGGTTCAATGTGCCTCATTGAAAAATTCCTTCTTAACCTGAAGGAATACAAAACATGAGTTATTTTGTACTTCTTAAGAAGAAAGATTTCTCACTAAACTTGTCTTTTGTGTTTAAAAATCAAGTTTCTTTCCAATTTGTTATTGGTTTTACATTGATATTATGTCGTCAGTCTCTGTATATATAGCTCCTACTGGCTTCACCAAGAGTCCCAGTGCAGAGGAAGGCATTCTTTTGCCAGAGGTTTGCTGACAATAAATGTGAGGGACTGAAACATGTGGAGAGTGAATTCCTTCTTTTTTAAAAGGTGTAAACCTTGGATGCCTGGGGCTTGACCCAGAGCCCATTGCAGTCAATGAAAGGATTTCCATCAATTTCAGAGGGCTTTGGATCAGGCTGGCATCTCCTATTTATCCTGGGATATGTAGCATGAATATTAATCATGGGTGCTCTGTATACTGATTATAAATCGTGCTGCTCTTACAGAGCCTTCTATTCACTAGCAGCTCACAGCTCTGAAGCGGTTTCTGAGAACCACAGTGTGTTTTGCTGATGGCTTCTTGCTGTCCACTGAGTTATTAAAACGAGGGTATGTCAACACTGCTAGCAACAGTGTGATACAGGAAAATCTACAGTTGTTATAAGCGTGCCAGGTTGGAGACTGGAAAGTGCCTATCTGTACCAGTAGAGCCTGTTTGCCCCACTTCTTGGCTGAAGTAGACAGGCTGTTCTTGGCAGGCAAGCTGGCTCATATTTACACTGAGCAGCGAGCTGAAGTGTAGACACATGCTAAGGAACTGATTTAATTATAATTAGCTTATATTTTAATAATAATTAAATAAATAATACAATTGCAATAGTCTGTGCAGAAGAAAAATCACATGTATTTGTCCTTTTTTAACGGTGATTGTAACTGATGTAGTTCTACTTCTTGATACCTGCCTCTAAATATGTTAAAGAACTTGCTGTAAACTCTGGAAAGGAGTCTATTTTTTATTTGTAGATTATGGACTTAATATGTTTAATCTTTGTATCTGCTTGGGCAAGCAGTAGTCCTTCACCATTTTAATCTATAACAGTTTCAACTGAAAAGCAGTTGAAATTAAATTATTTGAATATGGAGTTGAATATACTTGCACTTGAGTTCTTTTTCCAACTTTCGAATCATACTGGGCCCCAGCAAAGCAATCTGCTCTAAGCACAGTCTTGAATTTAAATATTTGTTTCTGTTTATGACTTGCTGAATTACATACATTTTTAAGCCCCTTTTTAACAAGGTCAATCTCTTCTGAAGAAGGGAGAACTGCCCCTTCTTTATAAGCCCTTCATTGACATCACATTGCTTAATTACATTAAATAACCTATAAAAGGGATTAAAGGGAAAAGATAAACCCAGAATCTCCTTACTGTGGTACCTGTGTCTCCTCAAATACATATTCCCATCTCTGAATTTTGATTTGTACTATTCTTTTTTAGGTGCCAATATTTATAAAGAATGGGAATAAAACATCCCTTTTTTTCTTTGCTGAACAGTCTATCTGAGATGCCTTTTCAGTCACAGCATGAGACTCCAGGACCTGAGAAAAGAACAGCAGAATTGGAGGAAGCACTTTTTTATTTAAAAAAAAAAAAAAAAAAAAAAAAAAAGGAAATAGAGAAATCACTTAGGCATATTAGATGGTCATATTTCAGCTTGGCCTTGGATGTTAGGGGCTCCCAACTTTCCAGTCTGCAGTAGACATGTAAGCTCTGTGTCCCAGAGTAGTGCAGTTTGCTTCTCCATTGAAATAGTTCCACAGTACATGGATGGTAATCCTACTGAAGGGAGGAGAAAAATAGCAAAACATATTAAAAAAGTCATTGGATGAGGTAGAATTTGAAGATGAGTAATGCTGTGTTTGGAAATACATCCTCCTGCTTGCTTGGTGGAGTGTTCTCCAGCCTTGTATTCAGTGGGGCTTCTTTGTACCCTGTGTAACCTTGTCTGCTGCTGAAAGACCATTTTTCACAGCTCTTTCTCCCTGCTGCCTTGGACCTCCATAGCAATTGGATATGCAAGACACTCCTTTATTATCATTTGTTCTCTAAAATTGTTAAACTAATCCACAGGAGCAGGTTTGCATTGTCACAGCCATTCTGATCCCCATGTGGCTTGTTAATGTATTTAGTGTCATGATAAATGATTTGTAAAAGATGGGGTACTGCACTGCTTTTCTTCCTACCTGTGACATTGAGGCTTTAGATTATTGAAATTTTTCTGGTGTTTTCTTTTCTTACTTTCTTTAACATTCTTAGAAGACATTTTTGGCTGTATCCTGTTCTGTAATGTATTAACAAGAGGGAATTTAACTGACTGATGAATGAAGATTTTGAAATGTTTATAGCAAGGATTTAATTATTTTACATAAAATAGAGAAACATTCAGAGCATGGAAATCAACACAAGAGTGATGGAATGGAAAATCAGATTGTGAGGTAGGAAAACCTGACACCTCTCAGGTAGGTAGACAATTAATACATTAACACTTATTGACCCAGTCCTGGTCCCACTAAGAAATTAATAGAATCATATAGTACTGGGTTGGAACTGACCTCATGGATCACCTGGTCCAGCCTTCTTGGTTTCTTTATATCTTCATCCTGAGAATATCCTTCTTATTGACAGGGTGGACATATAATAAGTGACAAGCAAGGTCCATTTTCTTAATAGCACTGAGAAATGCAATTAGGAGGAGTTATGCCAGGCATTTTCTGTGATAATGCCTCTTTTTCTTTTTTTCTTCCAAGCTTTCTTTTTCCCTGAAAAGCTCAGCCAAAGTCAAAATGAGCAGATGATGTGAATCATTAAAACTTAACATTATTCTCCATGCACTGTCTCATGCTTCAGGAACTGTTATTTTTTCACTAGTGTTTTGGATGTGATGGAGTCAGTTAATACCTATGCGTATCAGATGTAAAATTTTCAAAATCTGGGTGTATTTTATAGTGAGTAAGAAACAGTAAAAAAAACACAGCCTGAGATGCTCCAGTACATCCAGGCATCTCTGATATAGAAACACTGACTCATACTGAGGGCTAAAGGTTCATCAAACAACCCAAAGCAGAGCTGTATTTAACCATCTACTGCATTTAACCTCTGAAATCCAGGCTATTTGCTTTCCCCGTGATACAGTTTGGTAGGTTCTGTTTTTGGTTTTCATGCAATAAAATTTGTGACAAAGAGTCCCTGGCATTTTCATGTCCATGACATGTAACCATGGCAATGCAGGAGACACATTCCCTATGTTGTGTCACCTCAAGTGCCAGGATCCACATGCCTGGAGCCATCCCAGGCTCTTTCGAGGATGAGATAGAAGATTTCTGTCCTTGTGCACTGTAGCTTTACTTTTGCATCACAGCCTCTTATTACTGAAAATCAAAGATATTATTATCCTGACTAAAATGATTGTGGGGTTTTTCTTCAACTAGAAATCTGGACTGTCGTAGTTACAGAACTCTCAGTTTAGACCATTTAATAAAAATTCTAGTGGCAATATTATTAATTAAGATAGTAGATAATTTATAGCTAAAGGGAAAGCTTTTATTTTGTTTCCTGGCTTTTTATTTTTTTATCCTTTATTTTTGTGTGATTGCTAAGTTTGTTTGGCTGTTTTGTTTTCTGAAACAAAGTGCAAAAAATGCCACAAGCACTCATTCTTTTGTCCAGTTAGAGGAATTCCATCTTTAGCTTGCACCAAACATCTTAATTTATATCCACAGTAAATGTAGCCCATTGTTTGTTGAGAAAGCCAAAATACTCTTATTAGAAACATGGTGATTAGAAGCCTGATCTTTAAGAGATTTGAATAGATTAAACTTTGAAGGCTAGGAATAGAATGTAAAGTGAGAAGTATATT
>JAOEGS010012738.1:179909-197838 GCA_025447755.1 Corythornis vintsioides | reverse complement strand
CTATTTATTTAAACTATTTATTATATTTTATTCTTTATATTAAATATTAATTATTTATTCTATGATTATGTAAATCCATCGGTTAAACCACCTTTCTTTTTAAAAAAGCTGAATCTTATTTGTGTTTTGATTTTTTTTGGACTTCAGTTTAAGCTAATTGGATGTTTGCCTTTGGAATTTAAGGCAAGCTCTTCAATGAGAAAGGTATTTTGCTTGTTTAATATTTTTTTTTTGTAAAGTTTACTTGCATTTCAAATGGCTTTAGAATATGAAAGTTCTTCTTTCTAATGTTTTAAGTGAGCAGTCATCCTAAGGAAGGAAGTGAGATTGCTGCTGTTAATGACATTAAAAAAGTTCAATCCCTCCCATGAATTTTGGGATGAACAAACAGCTGAAGTTGATGGATAACCTTCATAGAAATAGAGCTCTAACTTGAGGCTGGGTTTGGAGCCATGACAATTTTTTGTCATTATGGAAATTGTTGAGTTCTCTCGTAGGTGACCCTACAGCTCACTCTGGAATGAGTTCTTTAATTATCACATATTTTCTGTTGTAATAAATTAATATTCACATCTTAGTCACAAAGAAGGAAAATTGCAATTTCAATTGAACATCAAGTTGGCACTTGTCTGTTAATGTGTTTATTTTCCATGTTTCTCTTTTGTTCTGGACCAGTACTAATTACTGTTCATGTTCCACAACTTCATTTACCATTTACCACAAAGCCTGTAAAATCCAGAGTAGGTGTTGATCTGTTCAGTATGATATATTAGTAGAGCAATTCACAATTTGATGTGATTTTATAATTTATATAGACAAGGGTCTGAATCAAAATCTTGGATCTAAAACACACCAAGCTTGAGGAGGATTTGGAATCAGATCTGAACTCTGTGGTTTGGGTTTTTCTTTAATCACATGGTGTTACAAACATCTATTTCATGTGTCTAAACTGTCCCAGCTGTGCAGAGTATTTCCTTGAACACATTGGACTTATTTTTACACAGATGTAAATCAGGAGTAACTTTGCTAAAGTCAATGCAACTGGTGCCAGTAGATGATGTGTGAGGAAAAGTCTGTGTTTTCCATATGATGTCTTTGTATAGTAGTATAGAAATGACATGTATTCTTTGCATCAGCTTTGTGAAAAATCTGCCTGCAAGTCTTTGCATGTGCTTGAACATCATGCAGATATGCTGGCAAGCACAAAATATAAAGGAGATGGGATGACAGCTCTTTGCAATGGCCACTTGACCTTTGTTTTAAGGTAGGCCCCAGTGGCATTGCTGTACTCGAAGTCTGTCCCCATGTCACTGGATTCTTCCAGGTTCTGCTACCACCAGTTCCTTCTCTTCACATTCCTCTAGCCAGTCCTGCTACCCCCTGTTATGGTATTGAGTTTACATTGTGTTATTTGCCTCTCACCTTTAAGGCAATCACTCATCAGCAATTAGGAACTAATATTATATGAGTATTTGAGGTAAACAGAATGTTAGAGCTGGGTCAAGTGTTGATTTCTATGGCAGCTTTCCCCATTGAACTGTGTAAAGGTTTCAACTGAACCCGAGCTATAAAGAAACCACGATCTAGGCTGGACAGAGCTTGCAGAAGTCCTCTGTTTTTGTGTCTGTTAATCCCTCTCCCTTCATTGTCATTATTCTTGTGTGCATATCCAATTCCAGACTAAACTGTGGCTGTTCTTGTGGTATTTCTTGCCCTGGACAGAAACAAGGACTCCTAGAAACATTTCTGCAAAATTTATTTTGTGGAGTGTTCCTGTGTAGCTTCTCAGCCTTGTTGAATCTAGTCTTGTGTGTGTTTTCAGAATCACACTAGATGAAAATAAATTACCATTCCTTTACATGTCTCTTTGTTTGAATGCAAAGGCTATTTTCCTGTTACATTAAAGGAGGAGGCTTGACTTGCATATCCTAGTGAAAGTGGTTTGACTTGCACCATATGCCAGTGAAGAGAAACTGCCTTAGAGATTTTTATTTTCAAAAGATAGTGTGTGGTTTCTGCACAGCTGCAATTCCCCTGGAGGAAGGTGGTCAGACTTCTTACTGGGGGTTGTTCATTCTTACCTCTTCTAGCCAAGAACAATATAAACCAGGGTGAATCAAAGGTAAGATCCATGCAGTTACTAGTTCAGTAATACTTACCATGAAAATATAATCCACTAAGGGAGCAGGAAATTAAACAGTGAGGCCCATGAAATGTCATGTTGTGTGCTCTATCAGGTAGGAGAAACTGCTACTTCAGGTAGCTCTGAGCCTATAATAATACTGATGGCAAGAAGATTATTAGATCTACAATCTCCTCTTCAGGAAAGTGTTAGGTCTTGGCTAAGGAACATATAAATTCTGAAACCTCCTTTTAAACAGCTATTTGAGTTTGTCATTTAGAGGCAAGCAAGGCTGAGCAATCAGTCTGCCTCCCCTTGGGAACAGCAGTATTTCAAAGCTTGCAGACAGTGTGAATCCCCTAAGGAACAATGGGGATCATCTTTTTGTGTAGATAAACTATATGAATATTTAAAACCTTTTGAGAACATAGGTGAATTTTATAGCAGTTATCAGTTCTTTCAATCTTTTAAGGAGAACTTAAACAGGTATTACAGAAAAAGTGTCTGTTTGACTCTAGTTTTTTATGATACCCATGATACATCATATATGATTCATCAGAGGTGGATCATATTCAAACTGATAAACTGTTTATGTTGTGCCAGAACACAATTGTATTTAAATCAGAATATTTACATATTAAATAAACAAAACCAGAACAGAACTAGGAAAAACTGAAAGGTAAAAGGCAGTGTACAGTGTACATACAACTGTAATACTTCATAGGTAATGCACTTCTAAAGCAGTTAGATAATGGTGTATATTCTCTCACACTGATGACTAAGGGTATCCAAGTTGTGGCTTAAAGGCTTAAATTAAAGGTGTTAATTGCTGAGAATCATGTTTCCCCAGACTTATCATTCACTCTCTATACTGTAATTTTATATATGCTTAACAGTAGATAACTTCTGGAGTCCATCTCCTTTCTATTGGCAGCACCAGATCACCTACTTTATTTGGAGTTCAAGATTCACATTTGACTGCACTACTTCTGCAGGGATTGCTAGATCATGTCTTAAAATTCACTAGTAAAATTTATTCATGGCACTTTTTTCTATTTTAAATAGTTTCTGTCACTTCCAGGGTTTAAGTTTTTTAATATTTTCTGGATTTGACTTTAGTATAGCCAAAGAACAAGATCTTAATAGGATTCTTGTGCAGGGTTATGCCAGCCTTGCTGAAAGAGCCTGAGTATCTCTTGATTGACAGATTTTTAGGTTTAGAAAAGAGAAGAAGAATGTTTAGTAACAGGCAGCAACACTTTATGAAGTTAAGTATGCAGTACAACTACCATATGAAAAAAAGTACTGCATTTGTCTGCTGTTTCTTTGGGTGCCCTATGCACATGAAAAAATTTTATTTCCATCTCTACAAGGATTTTATGCTTTTGACGTAGGGAGAAAGGAATAATTTGATAAATGGTGGTTGCTTTGCATCTTTGTATTTGCCTTTTCTCAGAAGGTTAGGACTGGAACACTGTTGGAAGAAACAAAGCTTTGACTGGACTTACTTAAGCAGTGAGAGTGAGCTGTTCTTTATCATATTAATTTCAGTTGACTCATGTCATTTCACCTCCCAAAACCAATGATGCTTGGTTAAGATTATATCCAAACCAGTCATAAGTTACCAATGAATCAGTAACAGAATATTTTGGGCTGGTATACAAAAACAGCTCTTGCTCCATATTTAGTTAGCTAAGATCCTCTTGTGGTTCAACACTATTTTACAGAAACAAAACATTCTCAACTTCAAGCAGAGTTCAGTTTCCTTAATAAAACTTTTAATGCAAGGAGGGCAAAGAGTGTAGCCCATTTACAGCTTTGTTTCTCTTAGAGCAGCTAACACACATACATCTTGAATTCTCTGTGTTCAAGATTTCTACCATCATTTATTTTGATTATCTGATAAATGTTGTGATATTGAAAGCACAGTATGCAACAGAAAAATCATGGTATCAACTCCTTGTTGTGCTAAACATTTCTCTTTTTCCAGCTGGGAGAAAGATTCAAGTATTTGGGTATGGAAACCATGGTAAAGAACATGCTTTTCTTGGTTGGAGTATTTTCTATTTTTTTCTGGTAAACTTGTAACTCAGTTGAAATATTGTGGTGGAGAAGCACTATGGTATAGGTTTTAGACAAATTAGTAGTAAGGAGCAAAGTTTAGAAAAACCTTGAAAAATCCACCTCTGCCTTAGCAGTATCAGCTTGCTATAGAAACATGAATGTGTCATACCTATTTTGTGTTTTGATAGTTAATAATGTTATTGCTTTTACATGTCTGACAGCTACATCAAAGAAATATCTGAAAACAGAGATGTTCTTAAAGCTAAAAATGCATAATTAAATAAAACACTATGCTAAACTCTCACAGAAAATCCAAGTAATCCATGCTCATCAATAAAAAAGCCCAAAAGAACTCAAGTGAAAGTCACGTCTGTGGCATCATTCAGATGATCTTGTAGCTTTGGCATTTACTTAGTTTTGCTATTATCTTGCATTCTTCATTCACGGTTTATAAAATTTTACAAAGGCTAATAATAGTAATTTTTTGAGTGAGGAATATCATAGTATCATTTGGCTGGAAGAGACCTTTAAGATCATCAAGTCCAGCCTTTAACCCTACAGTGCCAGGGTCCCTAAACCATGTCGCCCAGCACCACATCTAGTACTGAGAGATAAAATTACTTGTCTGTGATTTAATTACTTAGTTGTATATAGAAAAGGGCAGAGCTTGACTCTAAATACTGCCTTGATTTTTTTGGTAGAACTTGTTATTTTAAGGAAAGAAACATTGCAGGTATATACCTCTAACAAACGGAATGTACTCTTGCTGTCCTCTATTACTCTAAACTCAGAAGAGAAGAACTGTGTGAGGCCTTGAATTCAGGAATTACTGTGAAAGAGCTAAAAAAAAAAAAAAAATCAGTACCACACTGTTTCTCAAAACTTAAGAGAATTAGCAGCATGCAAGAACCAAAAGAGCTCAGCCCATGCTTTTTCCTTGGAACATCTTCCTAGGTCATATTAAAAATTACTTTCACCAAAGGTTTTTTTAATGAAAGAAAGAAGGTCATAATTTAGTTTACAGAATATCCTCCAGTGATTTTAACAAGAAAATCTACAGGCCAATTTTGAAGGATTCAAACAGTTTCTCTTGCTGGGTCCTTACTTTGTTAGTGAGTTAGGTCTTTTTCAGCCATGACTCTTTTTGTAGGAAAGAATATTTGGGAGGATGATGCATGTGGTTAAAAATCAGGAATGAGTTTCTAGTCTTGTGTTTAATTCCCAGCATTGCCACAGACTTCTTCTGTGACTTTGGACAAGCTACCACATCACTGTGACTAAATTTACTCTGTAGACTGATGCTAGTGGAATTGCTCTTTTTTTTAGAGGGAAGTAGTGAGGAGAACCTGTATTTAGGTATCAGCTGCAGACGACTTAGATTTTTAACTTTCTAAAACATGTGAATCCAAAAGAGTTATTTAAAAGTGTTGCAGGTTTCTAAATAATTGTCTAAATAATGGGGGAAATTCCACAAAGTAACTGTAGCCATGTATATCAGCAATCCATGGTACTTCACATTCACTTAGACACCTCTTTCTATCAGACAGCTTGGAAGCTGAACATACTTCCCTACCTGGGAGCTTGAGACCAAGCCAATCACAGCAAATCTATGGCAAAAGTATCAGAGTCAGCTGATGATGCTGGTCCAAATAAGTTGTGGCTGGAGCTGTGGTGTAGATTGCTCTAGTGATGGGCAGCAGGGAACTTTAGGAAGGCCTGGCCCTTAAGTGCTTTGAAAGGTGACTAGGGATATCAGTCTACTGGATGACATCCAAAAACTCAAGTGACAGTTTGGTGACAGAATAACTTAGTCCTGTATTGGAGGCAATCAGTGCTGAATCTGGTGAGGTTCAAATTTTCTAAGTCCCCGGGCCTGCATGTTAAGTAGAAGGCAGTCTCTCCAGTAATAAGCATGGGCATGCTGAATTCACATAAAACCTTTGCTCTTTGTTTTCTGAACAGTTAAACAGTAAGTTACATTTTCTCAGGACTCTGAAAAATATCCTTGTACATCTACTCCAAGCCGTATTCATGTCTGAATATGTTTAGATTGAATTTTGCCACATTTATCCAGGTTGCTTTTTAATGTGGTCAGGCACTGTCTACAGAGAGCATCAGTAGCCTGTAGTGGGTAGCTTGTAATTCTGCTTAAGTTCCTGGCCAACCTCTTCTTACAGGGAAGGGAGGTGAATGAGCATTGCCCTTAGGCCAGTCACCTAATACTCTCTTCCCCAGACAGCAGTGCAAGTGAAGGTGAGAAGTCCTCAGCATCCTCTGTGGCATCTACTTTTCCTCCTCTCTGAAGAGCATTCAGGGAGCAAAGATTAAGCTTTTGAAAAAAATGGCTTCACTATTTATTTTCTTCCTCCCATGCAAATGAAATTTGCTTGAAATTAGCCATCTCACTGCTGGCATTCCAGGCAGCTACACACAACAGAGGAACGAGGCTGTGGCTGCTCTGCTTGAGCTTGCAGGCACCAAAAAAAAATAAATATAATTTGCAAGAGCCAAGTCCCAGACTCCAAGAAAGGCAACTGTTTGTACCCAGGGGAGGAAGAGTATGTGGAATTGATGGACTATGTCTGTTAGAAGGTGATGGGCTCTGTTAAATATTATTCCAAATGTTGTCATCTGTGCAGAACTCTATCAGGGAGCTATTTTCCACAGTGAAGTAGGAAAATATTTCGTAGATGCCACCACTTCCATATTTTGTTGGTCAGTTCCATTGCACATAAACATCTGTACCATGGAATAATTATATGCTTCCAACAAAAATAATCTCAGAGGATAAGATTCTCTGATTTTTTCTAGTATGACTAGAAGCCACAAATATAAAATATTGCATCAGAGACTTTGGACTCAAAGCTTCACTCGGGTTGTAGAAATGTGATGTTTAGATAAGCTCTTGGTAAGAGTTTGAACTTGCTGAGCCTCAACTCCTCTACTTTGAGGGGTGTGAGGAAATCTGATTAAAATGAAATACCTGTTCTTTAGAGCTCCAAGGGTTTTATCAGTTGTGTTTTCAAAGTACTTGAAAGAGTTTTCTTATCAGTAATGCAGTGTCTAGACTTCCTTAAGTGTGCAGAATTAGTTCTGATTACACCCCATTTTAAAAAAAAATATCTGTGGTATAGGTTATTTGTATCAGAAGATGCCTGTTGACTCTTCTGTATGTTCTCAGCTTCACTGTATTTGCAAACAGCACTGATTATTTTTATTTTTATTTTTTTTACTTCTGGAGTGCAGTAGTCTCTTGTATAGTTCATCTTTGATCCACAACACAGTTTGTGTGTCTGTCATTACAGCCTCTTTGGGGATTTCTTTTGTACAGTGCCTAATATGGTGGGGGTCTTTGCTCACTGAACTCAAATGGAAAATGCAAATTCTCCTCCATCACATTTCTCATCCTTAACAATTCCTGCTGATATAAAAAAATCTCATAAGGATTCACCATGGAAAGGAACTAATGGGTTGTACTGCTAGTATGATAATTCTTTAATATTCCTTAGTATTGCTGGGCAATATTTAAAAGCTACTACCCAGCTGATGTGTAAAAGGCAAAGAACAGCAAGGAAAGTATGTTCTGCTACAAAAAAAACACAGAGGACACTTAAAATCTGATACAGAACTTGGAAAAATTATTTTTTATTCTGGTAAATTGCCTGGTTTGGATCACGGTTTGCTGACCCCTTCCACCCACTTCTAGACACACAACATTTTGTTTTTCATATTCCATGTTTTTTCTTTTTCAGAAGTCCTCATAATAATTAGAAATAAATGGCTTCCTAATGGCATTTTTCTTTGGAAAATAATGGTTTAAATTAAAGGAAAAAATGTTTTTGCCCAACATACAAACAAACATACAAGAGCTCCATAAAACCCCAAAGCTGGGGAGGCAGTAGAACTGCTAGTGGTTTGAGAAAACCACAACCAGCTCCTTGTGTCCCTATGGAAAGTTGTTTTTTTCTCATTAGACTGGCTTATTAAACCCTTGTCTATTCAAATTCATACTATTTAACTGTTTGCATTTATCATGATTTCTTCTTCTAAGGATGACTGTATTTAAACTTAGCTACATGTTGTTTTAAGGTCAACAGTTTAACAAGAATAAAATCTTCCTCCCAGACTCAGCTGCCTGCCTTCCTTCCAAAATACTTTGTTCTGAAGAAGCTGATGGCAGTGATAAATGTAAGAGAGTTAGAGCTCTGCAGTTATTGTCAGCAAGTTAGCTTTATGGCTTGGGGATTAGACCTTTGATGTCTTATCGAGTTTCTGCCCTGCGTGAATCAGTTGCTTACTTGATTTAAATTATAAAAAGAAATGTTCTGTTGTGATATTGTCTCATACTGTGTCTTCGTCATTTGAGATGCCCTCCGTGTTCTTGAGTTCCCCAGGAAGAGAAGGCAACTGGCCATATGGAGAGTGGCCAGTTGCCTGCTGATTGTGATAGGCATTAAATAGGGTTGCACAGAAACTCAGATATAGAAAAGCCCTGTTCAGCTGAGCCTTTCTGTACCCCCACAAAGGGAGATTGTTCACTGCAAGTCTGGAACAACATCCAGTACTGTTTCACTGTAGCTTCTGAGGGGGTCCCCCTCTTCCTTTAATAAGTGATTCACTGAGGTAAGAGCTGCTTATGAAGTTGTCTTTCTGCCATCCCCCAGTGCAGTTGCTGCTGGAGAGCTGGTGGCTGCATGGCCACATGTGGTGGAAAAAGGGTAGAGGTGATTACAGGGAGCAATGGATGGCAATACCTTGTCTTGGAGATGACTGAGACCATCTAGAAGCTCATTTTCACAGTTTTGCATGTCCTGTGTGCTGTACCAGTGGATTAGGAGGTTTCTGATCTTGTGACAGAGGTTCAGCCTGATGCTTCTTATTTTGAGCTATAGATCATTGTTCTTTTACTGTTTTAAGCTACCTCAGGCACTTAAAGGGTGTGTGTGATATTTTTTTTAATCATAAAATAAACCCCTCAAATATAGAATTATTGATCTGGCTTAGATTTTGTTTGGATTTTAAAATAGCTTTTCGACATTTTAGAAGTCAAAATATTTTTAATTTGAGCGGCCTTTGAAGAAGATTAAAAAGTAAAACATGTCTATTTTCCCAAATCATATCTGTGGTTATCAAAGACACCAACAAGGCAGATTAGCTGTGTGTGAGGAAACTGGCTAACAGAAGGTTGTGCTAGCCCACTTGTATTCTGAAAGTTGGGTCAGTACTTATTAAAAGCTAAAGTAAACTAGAGGATAATTCAATACATAGACAATGCATCCCACTGTTTCTCTGTTTATTTTCTCCCTGTGTGACTTCTGGCAAGTAAGAAGAAACACTATAAATGACAGCAACCCGCCAAAGAAAAGATTATGAATAACAATACCACAAGAATGAAGGGCATAAAGTTACCACTGACTTGGGAAAAATGTAGAATACTGGCACATGTCAAATCTAGAAACTCTTGTATTACAGTACATGTACAACAGAGTAACTTCAGGTTAGAAATTTTCAATTTGAGTTTTAGTAAAAGATTACTGTAGAAAAAATTCTGTCTTTGGTAATCCAAGGTCTGGTTATCTGTAGGTATTTTGTGGCTCTGAAGAATCTCTATAATTTGCAGGTAATACTCCCAAACCAAAAGAAGTAATGACACTGAGACAGAGAGAAAGAAAAACTTTGTATTTACTGAAGAATAAAAAAGCTGAGATACAGTTGCACATACATATGATGGACACAGCCTTCCTGATAAGAGCTGCCTTTTTTTCCTTACTGCATTTTTAACAGGGCTGCTTTCAGCACTGTAAGACTTTTCATGCTTTCTGTTCCAATCTGCAGTTCAATTTTCAGGCAACACATACAGCAAACTGATACCCTATGTTTGGATACCACTTAACTTTTTCTGATGGTGCAAAATGAAAGAAACCAGCTGTTTAAGAAACCAGCTGTTTATCTTAAACTGGAGTTCAAAATAACTATAATAAAAATCATAGGAAGAATTTTTTTTTTATCCCGAAAAGCAAAGTTAACTGTTTTTTGAAAGAGGAAAAAAAGTTCTAGTCTATTTGTCCCTGCTGTGGTACACTTTTATTACTTCTACATAGCTACAGTATTAAATGTGTGGGCTGATTTCATCTATAGTGGATACTCTAGGCTTGGTTTGCAAAAAAAAAAATTGAGTGGTTTTGTGAACTGTGGAGGACTCCTAATCTTGCCAATGAATGAATGGAGTCAGATAATGGGTGTTTTAGTGTCACTGACAGTGTTTATCGTGTCTTGAAAATCGAGACCTTTTGTTAATTTTTAGCCATATGGGGTCAATGCCAACAAATGGTTCCTGCATTGTTTCTGATGCTCGGACTTCACAGCTCCTGGCAGGACTCATTTAGAGCCAGTGCTTTGTGCTCTATTGTAGGAGCGTTTAAATGAATCAGTGAAAGGTCTTTCTGAAAGGGTAGCTCATCAAAGCTGAGCAATACTCGACAAGAGCCCAGATCTGCTCCTGTTGTGGTCTGTGTATTAACCTTAGTAGGAATGGAACCAGATCCTAGAATTAAGCTGTTCAGGATAATAGCCCTTAAAGAGGTATGATTGCACTACCGTGAAGTTCCTTCTCAAGAAAATAAACTAAAGAGAAAATGTGGACCCTTTGTTGTAGTGTTTGCCAGTATATTATACTCTGAATGCATAAATAGCACAGAATACCCTTTTTGCTGCAACTTCCCCTATGAATCCAGAGACCAAAGTAATTCAGTTCATTCTTGATCAAAACCATAATAAATAGAAAAAACATCTGCTCAACTGGCACTTTTGAACCCCTTACAGCATCCATTTCCTCTCCACCTCCCAACCCTTCTCTAAATTAGTTGTGGTTCCCTGCCTCCCAAGCCCTCCAGATAATTAATTCTTTGTAGATTAGAAATACTGTCAAGCCACGGAATCACTTGAAATCTTTTTAAGTTGGTGAGCTGTTAGGAGGAACTTATTTTGTGATATGATAATGATGAAACTTGGGATTGCACATGTAATAAATCTATGTCCATCCTTTTTCAAACAGGAAAGAATGTGTCACTCAGTTTGCTTCAATTTCAGTCCTTCCTACTTGACACGGTTGCACAACTGAGATGTTTTGTCTTTTTTAGTAATTTGTGAAGCAGCAGTAAAAGTGATGGATGCAGTGACATTCAGCCTCACCATCCCTCTATCAATACAGCAAAGTAGAGCTCACTTAAAAAAGCACCTGTTAGAGCAATAAACATCTGAAAAATAACATGCCCAAGAAAAAAACCAACATATCAATCAAAGCAAATCCCTGTTTTATAGTCCATTTTTTGTGCTGCTTGTTGGAAGGTGTTCTGTAGTTTTGGCAGTGAGTCTCCAAGAGCTCCATTGCACTCTGGATACTGACACAGTAAATCATGACACTGTCTGAATAGATAGGTAATAAAAATAGGAGCTGACTTTGGATACTGATGTAAGAGGGATAAAAAAACCCAAAACCTAAACAAAATGACCACCACAACAAAAAAACCCAATGACCTAAATCCCACCTTCCTGCTCAGTAACAGTGCATTGTCTGGCTCATCCTCTGATGTCATAAGTTATACATAAAGAATTTAATGAAATGATGCAAAGGGGAATGGGTGTGTCTGTGTTCAGAGGTTTAATAAGATCCTTTTCAAGCATTAGAGAAAATTGCCCTCCTGTATGTCCCCTGCAGATGTCAGACACATACTGGAGACCTTTGATAATTTTCTTTTTGAAACCAAGAGTTGACATCTGGTTTAGTTGTCTGGAACCTGGGACTTTGAATGTTTCTTTTTTTTTTTTTTTTTTTTTTTTTTTTTTTGCATTTTTTTTTGACATTATGGGCTGAGTTAATCTTGCAGAACTTCAACCATCTACAGGAGAACTAGTTGATCAGATTCTCCAGTTCATAAAGTGGAAGAGACATTTCTAGGATGTGATCCATCTTATCCTAAGTCAAGTGACACTTATCCTGAAGGTACAGTTTCTAGTTTCTCTAGTCTACAGAACTAGCTCCACTGTATGAACCAGGAAGCACTTGCTGCCCTGTATGGTACTGCAGTACTGTGGCTGGAATAGTAATTTTTTGTTTGAACAGGAATAAATGAACTTTCAAGAACAAATGTGCATTTTCAAATGTCTGAGAGAACCTCATTGAAGTCCATACTCTTCTCACTTGTCTGCTAGTGGAATATAATGGAAAGATTCTGATTTACACCAAGAACTTTTATCATTGAGAAGAGACAAATAAATGTTTTGATGAGGTTCTTATCAGAATTTTATCTGGTTAGCCCTGGGTGTGATGGCTGGCTGTGTAAATTCTTTCATGCAGTCTTAACCTTAATGGTGAAATCCTGTATACCTGGTCAAAGTAGATCACAATTTGTAGTAGGCAGCTCTGGGCTTGTCCTGAAATAGTCATGAAGGACTATTTTGTTTCACTGGAACAGCACAAGGTTAACTCATCTGTTAAAGATAAAATACAACAGGAATACAGAGTTGTCATTTTGAAGTTATCTTCTGGAACTGTCCTAAGTAACTCAATAAGTATAAGGAGAACTTAGGTTTTCCTTACAGTTCAGCAATAGGGTTGAATGCTTTTCCATGGAATGGGGATGAGAGTAGGATTTGTTCTTTGAATTAACCTTCTGCTTTAATTCCTTGGCAGAATAGTGATGAAATAAATATTGAAAAAAATGAGTGTTTTAATGAATCAGATTAATTGACAGAGACAAGCTGGTTCAAGTACTCTCTAGGACACACTGTAGCATGGTGATATTTGAACATCATTGCCTTTGAAATATGCTTGGGAATATGACCTTAGTTTTATAGTCTCTGTGTGGATATATATACACAGTGGGGTGTGTGTGTATACATGCATACATATATGAATACATATGCACATGTGTGTGCACATATATTACTGCTGTCTAACTCAATTTCCTTTTGTAAATGAACCTGGAGGAAACAAAATATTTCTATCTTGGAGATTTGCACATCTGCCCTTCAGGCAACTATCAGACAGAAACAGCATGGCTACATAAATCACTGTAACTCAGCACATTTTTCAACAGCACAAAGCCCTGAGCACAGAGCCACTTTAGAGCCTGTTCCTCCAGAGTTAGTTTGCAGACCTCATGTGCCAGCAGTAGGGAAGTCAGATTGCTCTATTCAGCATCTTACAGTAACCAGATGCAGGATAAAGAAATTGCATTTCAGAGCTATAATCTACACTAGGCTCTTCCAAGCCAACAGTGATGTCTAGCAACCATCTTTTCTGCTTGTTTTTCAGCCCTCAGACCCCCAAGATGAGGTGTTACTCTCCTGTTTTGGAAGCAGGCTAGAATTTCATGTTAGATTCTGAATGGGTAGTTTTCAATTAGAGGGAAAGTGTACATCAGTTATAAGAGGTCCACAAAAAGTAACAGAATAAAAAGTTTTGTTGGTATGTTTAAACATCTAGAGTCAGTGGAGGTTGCATGGGTCCAGTGAAATTATAGGGGTTTATAAATTGAAGGAAGACTGAAAAACTCTGATGAACAATCCATGAACTTGAAAGTCTTTTTCCTAGTGTAAAGTCTCCAACCTGATCTCTCAGAAGATGATGGAGTTTCTCTGCACAGACAGAAAAGTAGTTTTGGGGTCTTCAGCTGTAATAGGAAAGCTTGGGTTAGGGCAAAGGAAAAATAGCTTTAGCATAGTTATGAGTTATTCTTTGTGTGCAGCCTGTTTGTGTTAATGTCTCTACAGAACTACAAGTAGACTTTCTAGCCCAACATTAAAAAAAAAAATATGGGAACATTCCCTTGCCTTGCTCAGATACATCAGAGAGTGGCTTCTGACCAGACAACCCACATCTATGCACTATATTGTGAAATGTAGAGGAGAGCTTTTCCCATTACTGTTTAAAAGGCTGTGAGCCAGATTCAATAACTAATATTTACACTTCAGCCTAAGTGCATCTGTCATCACCTTTTTCTCCAATGGAGAAAGATGTCCACGCTCCCCATGACCAAACTGTAGCAGTGAACTCAACACTTCTTTCTTGCACTGGCAGTTTGGTTTCTAGATGTATCCAGATGTTGATGCTGTAGCCATACACCAATTTTCTCCCAGTATACTCAGTGCTTTGCTTACATGGAGTTACTCTGCACTATAAATGGTGGGATTACAGATTTGTGCATTGCAAATGCACAGTGACTTGGTTTCATCTGAAGACCTTTTCTGCCTGAGTGGTGATGTGGTGGCAGGATGTAGACCAGAGAAAATGGCACTTAATCCCTGCATAAAAGTGGATAATGTAAGGTAAAGAGAAGATATATGTTATGCCATAGGAGTGAACATGGACATGCTATCTTGAAAAATAGTTTAATAGCACAGTAAAGAAACTATTGAATGCCTGCTCTTGAGGTGCTGGAAAAAGCTTCTCATGGACTGCTTGTGGTTGAGCAAATCAGTATCCTCACTGTCCAGTTGTAAGACCAGTGACAAAGCTGAAAGATAAAGCAGAGCAGAAAACAGCCAAAATTAGCAGAAATAACTTTCACTAGTATAAGCAAGGTTTTGGATATCTACTGCTTCATACTCTGACAATTCTAGTGTTGCCAAACTCCAGTAACAGAAGGATGAAAGATCATTTGTGATAGAAGGGGGCACAATTCAACCATCAATAAGACCCTTTGGTGTATGAGACGGTCAAGAAAAATACTGGAATTCTATGACACCTGAAACACATCATAGTAAATAATATTTTATCAGTGCTTATACCTGTTGAGTGGGTACATGCAATTTCTAGTAACTTTGGGTTTACTAACTGAAGTAAACTTAATTTTCTGATATAGTGACATTATCATACTTTCTTAGAAGTATTACATGAGAATATAAAGCAGTGCCTATGATAGAATAGTAAGCCCCTTGGAAATTGGGTGTTGTAAATCATAATGCTTTGGAAAGGCTGAAATAAATTGGAGGCTATCATAGATTTTTATATTATTAAAATGCAAAGCAGAAAGTAAGTTTAAAACAACTGCAGCTGAGGATCCATGCCTGTTAATCTGTAGCATAAACTCAAATTTGTAGTTGATAATAGTTTTCTGAAATGTGAGTTGTGTGTTAAACTGAAAAGACAGAAATGAGTCAGTATTCAGGGTCAGTCAGCTTCTGGTTCATCTACAACCATCTTTCTCTCTATGGTCCTATTTTAATTGAAATATTTTTACAGAAATATACAGTTCTAATATGTGCATTGCTATGATCTCAGGCTTTGTGTAACTGACTTGGCGTGTTCCTGTTTTAAAGAACTAGCAATCCCATGATAAATCTTGTAGTCCTTCCTTATTTCAGCTTTTCTGTTTTGATGCATTTCATGATGCCTTTGGCTACATGTGAATGACCAGTGCTGATTTGCATTTGTATCATCTTATGCTGCTGTATTAAAGATGACAATGAAGTGTTTTCTCAATGCCAATCATGTAAATTCTCTTTTTTATAAGTGTATTTGCTAGTCTCTCTTGTATGCTGTCTTTTCTAGCACTTGTTTGCCTTTTTGTCCTTCCTGCTCTTAAATCCCTTAGTTATACAAGGCTGGTGGAAATTGTTTAAATGTCCAACCCAAATTCTCCAGTGAGGTTTGGCTAACCAACAAGCTATTCAAGTGGTTTTGTCTCCAGGGTATGTCTTCATCCTCTGCTTTTCCAGGTTACTTGAAGATCCTTGAACCCATAATTTACCCTAATCTCCTCTAAGGCTTTGAAATAATAAAATACTTAAAGAAACCTCTTTGGATAAATGCCCTTTAAAATACAGCTTTATCTGTGAACTAGCATGTTCTCAAGGGAGTAGATTTTGTCTATCAGATGATTAAGGGGATTTTCTGTCCACTGTGTTGCTGTGGTTTGTCCACTGTGATCAGGTATACTCATCTTAACTCTTGCAACAACTCAAAACAGGAAAGATGAGGGAAGTCTGGGAGGAAAATGGGACAGAGGGTAGACTGTTGCACTGATTTTTTTTTTTTTTTTTCTGGTGCCTGGATTCAGTTCCCTGATCTACCACATGATTTTCTGTGGGTCATGAAGCCTTCCTGTGCTTTTGAAAAATAATTCTCTGCACAACAGGGATGTTGATGAGGATAAATTAAGGGTGGCAAAGTGCCTAGCCATTACAGAGGGGTAGTTTTATGCACACAGAAAGGCTGTACTCAGGAAGAAACAGGAAAGATCACTTGACTTGCCATCACCAAATCCACAGGGGAAGTCTGAGGCAGAGCAGAGGACTGGATTAAGTTTTCCTTGAAAACTCATTTTCATAGTACTAGATAGGCCTAAACCCAGAGTCTTGCAGTCCACCCAGACAAGAAAGGGAGGTTAAGGGGACCTCACCCATGTTGCAGCTCATCAAGGCACCTGGAGAAGCCCTAGATACTAACATCATCTGGAGATTTGTCAGAGTTGTGGAAGCTTGTCTTCACTGTTGCTCCTTTTTGAAGATGAAGAGAAATAACAACTGTTTTTCTCCCTTCTCTCTCAGCTCAATTAATTATTCATTTCTGTCAGCAAGCAGGATCTGCAATATAGCACTGGAACATGGGGAAAAGGAACATCTTTTCTTCACTTTTGGAGCTGTATAGCTAAATTCCAGGAAAAAAAGGTTTAGGATTTGTGCATCATTTGTGAGTAATTTGCTTCTGAACCTAATTATTGTTAAAAATGAAAAATTTCTCAAAAACACCTGGAATAGGAAGCTCTCCTTTTTATGTTACTCTGGGTTTTTTTCTTCTTTTTTAGTGTGTTTTTTTTTTTTTAATAAAAAAATGCAGGGAAACTATATGTAGCAAATATTTTCTGAATTTTTTTTTAGCTTTTGCTACTCTTTGTCCTCTTACTTGAAATTTTTCTTCTAGTAGTCTCAGTTCCTAATCTGGAATGGAGATTCTGGATTTTCTAATCTGAAATGGAGTTCCTAATCTAATGGAGAATGTAAAGTGCAGGGGGAAGGACTGACAGTTTGAGTTACAGAGGCCTTGCAGAGTTCTCTAGTGTGAAAGGAAGCAAACTGCCCTGTTATAGTCCAGAAAAAATAATAATTCTATCCCATGGGTGATCCAAACTGATGCAAGGAAACCCCCCAGGGATCGTGGCTCATGGGCAACCCATGCTAGGACATGGGTTTGCAATCCCATGCCAGGGCTCAGACCATGTTGAAAACAGCATTCAAAAGCTTTTGCTAGTTGGTGACAAATGAAATAAAATTATTTGGCACACAGCCTGGTTCAAAACCTGAACCAGTTGAGACTCATAAAATAATTTAGATCAGTAAAGATCTTTAAGAGGTCCAACCATAAAGCTAATGCTTTTGAGTCCAGCACTAAACCATGCCTCTAAGTGCCACATCTATGCATCTTTTAAATTTCTCCAGGAATAGTGACTCAACCACTGTGTTGAGCTGCCTGTTCCAACCCCTGACAACACTTTCAATGAAGAAATATTTCCTAATATCTAAAATCAGTTTTGCTTGGTGCAACTTGAGGCCTTTTCTTCTTCTCCTATTACTTGTTACCTGGGAAAAGAGACTGTAGCATTGCATAGAGTTGTTGTGACCCAAGTGCAGGACACCATTATTTATAAGAATAGTCTCATTGGAAAAATTGCAAGCTTGTAAGCTTTCCCTCTTCAATCCCGGCTTGTATTTTTGTAGGCAAGCATATACAAAAATACAAAT
>JAOEGS010012738.1:166092-178703 GCA_025447755.1 Corythornis vintsioides | reverse complement strand
ATTTATATAAATATATATATATGCAAAATTTCTATTTTGTTGGGGAGTCTTTCAATTTTGAATAAGAGCATTGCAAGAATAAATGTTCTGTTGTGTTTCGTAAGGTGCTTCATAAGATTCTACTGCTCACTTTTGCTTCAGACCTCTTTCACCAAGGCCACTGGAGATATTAGGGGTATAAGTTTACCTGAGTATTGATGTCAAAATTCCTATTTAGATCTTAGAATGGACTTTTCAGCTTGTTACTGCAGACTAGTTACATAGCTAATAAAATAGACAAGTTTCTATTGTTTCATTTTTGTTGTAAAGAACCTTTCTGATGTCACTATTTTTGCCCTGAAGATTCCAAGACTCTGTTTTCAGTTTCACAATGGTTGAAGGAGATTCAGAGATTTCCCAGTTGTGGTAGTGGATTTAGTGCATGTTACAGAAATGTTTCAGTCAGTACTATTTCAAAGAAGCAGTTATATACCCCAGATATTATGCATCTGCTAGTATTTGAATAGGTTAAAATAACAGAGTTATCTTTTTAGCTTTAGGAAATATTTGTGTATTTCCCTATGGAAGGGAATCACTGAGCAATTTTCTCATGAGAGTATCATTCCTACAGCATGAATTTATTTTTTCCAGTTTTTGAGAGTGGACCAAGACAAAGACAGAGAATGCAGCCTGGACTGTGCAGGTTCCCCTCAGAAATCACTCTGTGCATCTGATGGAAGAACTTTTCTGTCCCGGTGTGAATTTCAGCGAGCAAAATGCAAAGACCCTCAGCTGGAGATAGCCTACCGGGGTAACTGCAAAGGTAAGTAGCTGAAAGTTTCTCTTCACCATAATCAGCAAGAATAGACTTGAAATAGTTATTGAAAATGTCTGTGTATTGAAATCTAGGAGTGTTGTACTTGAAGTTTTCTAAAAACAAGGAGGTTGAAATCCATCCTGTTAATTCTATAACAATATGCTACATATAGATTAGTTAATCTTAATCAAAAATTTCCCTATTGATTTGCACTCTAATAAGTATTAATTAAGGACATTGTATAGCTAGCTTCTTGTTTGGAAGGACCATTTCATTGGCAGGCTAAAGTTTTCTTGTCTACTACAGTTTGGTATTTTGAGGTAGATCAAATTCAGTCATGGGTTTCCTAGTTGCAAGGTTGAGATCAGGTCAGTCAAACAGGACCCTCCTGTCATGAACCCATCTTGGCTGGGCCTGATCCAGGTTGATCTTGCACTTGCTGTGTGAGCTCACCCAAGGTGAACTGTTCCATGATCTTCCCTAGTACTGAGGTCAGGCTGACAGGACTGTAGTTACCCGGATCATCCTTCTGGCCCTACTTGTAGATAGATATCACACTGGCAATCCTCCAGTCAGCTTGTGCCTCCCTTGGTATCCAGGACTGCTGATAAATGGAGGGAGAGTGGCCTGGTGAGCTCCTCTGCCTGCTCCCTCAGTATTCTTGGGTGGATTTTATCTGCCCCCATAAGCTTGTTTGTGTCCAGGTGGCACAGCAGCTCATTAACCACTTCCTTCTGGATTATGATGTGATTATTGTGCTGACCACCACATCACCCACCAGTCCTTCTCTGTTAGTAAACAGCAGGTCTAGCAAGTCACCTGCCCTGGTGGTGACCCTTCTGACCATCTGAGTCAGAAAGTTCTCTTCCACACACTCCAGGAACTTCCTGGACTGTTTCCTCTCTGATGTGTTATATTTCCAGCAGACGTCTGGTAAATTCAAGTCCCCCATGAGAATAAAGGCTGTTGATTTTGAGACTTCTGCCAGCTGCCTTTAGAACACTTCATCAGCCTCTTCATCCTGGTTGGGTGGTCTATAACAGGCTCCCCACAGGGTATCTGCTTCTTTGGCCTTCCCCTTCATCCTTGCCCATAAGCATTTGACACCATCACAGTCTTTCAACTCTAAGCAATCAACACACTAACATACAGAGCTACCCCACCACCTCTCCTTCCCTGTCTATTCCTTCTGAAGAGCTTGCAGCCATCCACTGCAGCAGTGCAGTCATGAGAGTCATCCCACTGTGTTTCTGTGATGGTGACTATGGCATTGCTGTCCTGCTGCACAGTGGCTTCCAGCTCCTCCTGTTTGGTGCCCATGCTGCATGCACTGGTGCAGGTGCACTTGGGTTGGGCTATTGATTTCACCCCAAACACTGGCATGCCACCCTTAGGCTCATCTCTAGGGAGCCTGCTTCTTCCCTTTCCCCTTCACCCCTAGTTTAAAGCCCTTTAAAGGAGCCTCACCAGCTTATGTGTGAGGACCCTTTTCCCCCTTTGAGTCAGATGAACTTCATCTGTCACCAGCAGACCCAGTGCTGGATAAACCAAAAATCCACTATTCTGTCTGTGACACCAGTCTCTGAGCCATGTGTTAATCAGGTGTGTTTGCCTTTTTCTTTCAGTATTCTTCCCTACCACATGAGGGATTGAGCATTTTAGAGGAATTATGCAACACGCAACCCTAGTACTTCCATTCCATATTTATAAAGTATTCACAGCTGAATCTTTTTTTTTTCTCTTAGAGTAGCCTGGTGCTAGAGAACACAGTTCTTTACTGAAGTGTAGAGTGATTCCCACCACAATGAACTTCTTTCTAAAATGTAAGAATAGTGCTGGCCATAATGATTAAGTAAATAATTATAAACCCTTTCTCTCTGTTCAAAAGAGAGAGGCAGGAGGAAGAAAACCCCAGGGACCACACCAATTCAACCTCTAGGAGGCAATTTTCCACATCATTTCTCTTCATTACCTCCAGTAAACTTCTGAAGTATCAAGACTGCTTCAAAGAGACATTCTGTCTCATCTTCTGCCTAGATGAAACACTATGCTCATTGTTCATTCCTTTCATAATAAGCTATTGTATTAGCTTATGGATCTATTTACTTCTGTGAACAACAAGAACATAATGAAGCTACCTGAGCCAAAGTTTTTGTTACACTCATGAACAACAGAGACAATTATTATGCACTTTGTATTTGCCCATTTTATACATTAGACCACTATACACTGTAATGGAAATTAGTTTTAAGTGTGTTCTTTATTTTTTTTTTTCTTCTTAACATATTGACAATGTCATCTGCAAGATTTTTTTTCCACAAAGATGCACTGAATTGCCCTAATGAAGGTGTCCTCAGTGATGCTAGCAAATCTTTCTTCAGTCAACAACTACAATTTGGAGGAGTACTAATTTATTAATGAATAGTGTGCCAGTACAATTGTAGACTTGGAACTAGACACTTTAGACAGCTCAAGTTTGGCTAACAGCAAGTACACACCATGCCCTCATCAATCAGATGCTTTTAATCTTTTAATTAAATTAATGTGAATATCAGTCTAATGCTTAAATATTTTTTTCCCCTTTGGCAATATATACATGATTGCTAAAAATACATCATCAAGAGATGAGTGCTCTTTTAAATTTTACATTTTCACAGTATTTCTTATGCAATCAAAGCAGTCTTAGATTTTGAAGTGACCAGTGTATTCTTTCCTGTGGCTGCAATTATCAGGAATATTTCAAGCTGTAAAAACACATTTTAGAGAAGAAAAAGATGATTTGTTGGTCTAGCTGAAGTTTCAGTTACAGCTTTGATTGAGCTACTTTTGATAGTGCCATCAAACATTCATCTGAAAGAGCTAAGAAAGTCCTCATATTAAGACCTCTTTTGAGCCAGTGGCTTTTGAATGGTGAAATTTGTTATTGCAGGTGATGCTTGACCAAAGAGTAGAGGGTTGTTTTAGTAGGGCTGACCAAAAACTGATGGTTCCATTTCAGGGCAGCTTTCAAGGTTTCAGAATTTGCTTTCATTCTGTGTTGGAATGAAAGCAAATCTTTTTGGAAGTGTTCGGCCATCCCCCTAAAAAACCTAAGACAAACACATCCCTATTAAAACATTGGTTTTGAAACAAGGTTTGAGGTGGCTAATTCAGGAAAAGGGGAAAGGAACATGCAGAAGTTACAATGGGAGAAAAGAGAGTGTTTCTGGTATTGGATTCACTGTGGAATATCTGTGTCACTTTCAGACCTGCTCTGTAAAATTCAGTTTTATTACTGTAGAGTGGCAGTGTTCAAATAATATTCAGATTTTCTACTGTGATGAAGATGATGAAAATAAATAATTAAATGAATGAGAGAATCCTTCAGCTGGTTTCTGCAGACTCCTATCAGCTTCATCAGTGCTAAAAACTATCAGGTTTGCCACTCTTGTTCAGCAGTAGAAAAAATAGATTCTTTCTCCTGAACTTTGAAAATGCAAATTCATATATTTCCTGTAAAAGTTTTCAAATAATTTTAGGTTTTTCAAGTAGTTTTCTGTGACAGTAAATAATGTGTATGAACTTGGAAACCTAAAAATATGATGCTGGATGAAGGTGAGTGGGATTAAAGGGTTTTTTTTCAATGAAACTTTTTTTTTTTGTCATAACAAGCTTTAGTCCTAGCTAGATTAGTGTAAAATAGTGTAACACTAACACTAGGTTAGTGTGGGATTAATGGGAGTTTCAGAGTTCAGAAACTTTGAATAACTACATTCCCATTGGACAGCTTTTTATTTCCCATCTCAGCAACCTTAGACCTGAAGTGTAGAAAGTCTGTTAGCTGATTGTATCTTGGTCAAAGTGAACAACATCTGCAACAGGAGTGTTTGGTGCAGGAACCAGAGTTTTTCTCTCCAATGGACCATCAAGTGAGCAGTGACTAGTGGCCAGCAGCAATTTAATTGGCAGTTTTGCTAAAGGTGGAAGGGTGAGTGGGAACAAGTGGCATTGCAGTTCATCTGGGATAGTTTGAACTCTGTTTATTATGAATGTTTGCCAAGGTTTAGGCAGCTTGTCAGGATGCAGCAGAAGAGCATGTGCAATGCCTGTGACTGAATGTTGGATGTGTGTGGCTACTGGAAATGTTTCATCTGAAGAGAAAAGCCTTTATCTTCTGTGGAGACATCTCTTTTAGCTAAGAGGGACTTCTGTTGGTTTAACAAAAATTTGCCTTGAAACTGGTCTGCAAGCATTGCAGAATAATGCACTGAAAATAATATTTATTTCTTTTAAAAATATTTTTTTCTCATTCCTTAAATAACATTAAAAATACTTGTTTCCTTTCTCAGTTTCATTTCAAGTGAAAGTACTGGATCCATAACTGGGCCATTGGAGGCTAATACTCTGAATATATTAATCAAGTGGCTCAGTAATAATATTTGATATTCTGACATTGTGATCAATGGAAAAACAAATTCACACATACAGTCCTGTCAGAGTATCTCTGCTCTAACCTAGAGTTCTTGAAACATTCCAGCTGTAGTGCTTTGTTTTCTTGGCTTCTCTACCAATACTTCACTAAATAAGACTCCACTAATGGCTGGAGTTTGACACAAATTGTTGATTACTGTAAAATTACAACTGCCAACTTGCATCACATTTCCCTACATCACTGCAGGCATGTAACAGCAACCTAAGTATACAGGTAAGTGTTAAAGTGGACTTGGAACACACCTCTGACTGGTCCATTCTCAAAACTGCCATGTAAGGAGCTTTACACAGAGTGATATTAAAGTTGTGAGTCGCTTGGCATTGAGTCTGGCTGTCACTCAGAGTATGTATTCAGTATTTGCAGAGGTGTTCCCAGCAAGGTCTGGCTGTTTTGTGAGTGCACCAGGCATAGCCAGCACACAGTAGTATCATTGTTATTCTATAAATGTGGAGATCCCCTTTCTCCTTTGGAAACTCTAGATAACTCATGTTTAGATTAATTTATTTATGGTATCTTAAAGAGCCTGGCTGTTTAGAAAATGCCATTCTTTTATGAGCTATCATAGACATAACAAAAGGTACTATCTTCATTCTCAAGATTCGTATAAAGATCAAAATATGAGTGGAATTTCCCATAAAGAGGTAGTTTACTATTTGCTATTTACTTTCTGTAAAGAGAGAAACACCCAGCATTGTGTTTCATTAAAATGAGGCTTTCAGTGATAGTGAGAAGTTTCACTCATTTGAATCATCAGCTCAATGAGTTAATGACTGATTTGGAGACATGCTTGGATGATTTTGAATGTTACAAATTAAGGTACTTTTCTGTCCTTGGTTAGACATGCTGATATGATTTACCCTTTGTGAAGACAGAGGAGGCCATCACTGGGCAGTAGGAGTCTTGGGCTTGTAAATAAATCTTTGTCCCTTAATTCATAAATCTAAGCAACCTTTGGGGAAATGTTCCTGGTGCCTCTTACCTAAAGGACTGGGTTGTAAATGCTGGACATGGTCTCTGAATGTGAACCTCCTCCTCCTTCACCCTCAAGCTTTGGTTTGCCTGTGAGCCAGCTGTGAGCTTGACATGTTTGCAATGCCTGAGCATGTCCCTTAGGTCAGCATCTGTACAGGGACATTGGCTCGGCCACTCCACCAATTGCCTGGGAGGCAGCCCCGTGGGTTGCTTTTAGGAAGCACAACATTCTCCCAAGATATTTCATTTGGAGAGAGAAAGAGATTGTGAATTGCTTTGGTTCATTTTCCTAAATGAGTGAAAATGCAACTGGACCAAGATGTTGGTCTATAAAATAGTCCTGAACACACACTGAGACCTTGCACAGCCTGCAAATTGAAAGCAGAACATTTTTCACTTGTCATCACCTCTTCTTTTTCTCCTCTCCCTTTTCTTTTTTTCTCCCATCTTTTACAAGCAAAAGAAAAAAAAAAAAAAAAAGATGCAGGGTGGATTTCCTAATTGGGGGGAAAATATACTAAAATGAGAAGTGGTGGGTTTTTTGTTTGTTTTGTTTTAAACTAAACCTTCTGGGAAAAAATATTACAGGGCATATTTTTACCTTAAAATACTTTTAGCTAGGAGCTGTCTCCTCTTTTTTGTTTTGGTTTTTTTTTTTTTTCAGATATATTTTCTCACTGAAGACATTGTTTTTAATCTATAGGATGACTGCAAGTGGAAACTTGTATCAGTCCTGCTACAAACGCTGTTCAGTTCCAACCCCATTTAGTCTTTGAGTCTTCCTTTATGTTGCATTCCAAGCTGTTGTGTGTCAAGCCACAGTGGTAAAAGTGTTAACTTGAGAAATAAAGTATTCAACATCTTGGTGAACAAAAGGTATCTATGCACAGAAGTTGTAATTTATGTACCTTCTGCAAGCAAGAGGAGTTTGCTTCTGATTATACTTTCTAGTGGGTATTTAATGGGGGTGGATAAAGTTTTAAGTATGATTTGAAATTACTATTTTATTTATTTTTTTTAATATCTTTTGCTCATTTAAATGTGTCCCTTGGTGCATGGAAACTGAAATACCATTCACAATTTTCTGGAGGTGAAATTTATCCCTTTTTAAAAGACTAAATTTTTCTTTGTAATAGTTCTCTAAGGAGAATTTGCCAAAGCCAGACTGCATAGAAACAAGGCATGTAAGGCACAAAAAAAAGGTGTCTTTTTAGAACCAAACATACACTACTGCAATTTTATGCATGTAATTTTTTTTTTTTTTTTTTTGGTAATTTTGTGGAGTTTTCATTTCTGCTTCTGTATTTTCAATTTCAACTTCAGGTTTAATATAAAATGAGCACCTTAAAGTAAATGAAGTAGAAACTACTAGAATTAAAGCAATAAAACTGCACTGAGGACTAGGAACCAAAAATCATTGCAAGCTTTCTTGTATTTTCAATGCAAGAAATATAAATTGGTCCATATTAGACTTCTCCAAATTATTAAATCTCTGGTCTTCTCAGAAAACCTACTCTTCCTTTTGGTATGGAAAAAAATTAGAAAGCTGTAGCTTTAGTTATTCTTGCAAATATTTGATTCAGTTCTAGTCAGACTGTATCTCTCCAAATGTGACTGTTAGCAAATTGAGAGAAATATTGTTGTGCCAGGAAGGAATCCAGAACAACATTCCTTATTTTATCTGAAAGCTTAGCTATCTGAATTGCTGGGTGGTTGCAAAATGTTTAAAGAAAAAAAAAAAGAAAAAAGCAGAGAAGCTCCACCATTGCCAGTCTCTGTTAGATGCCAACACAAGAGAGTTTAGGCTAAGATTGTTCTGTTTTATTTGAATCCAGAATGTAGAAATAAAAATGAGTAGTAAAAGAGTTTTCCAGCTCTTGTAATGAAGCAACAAGTCCTTATTTGATGGCTGTGTCAGGTTAAATGTAGAAGGCAACTTTGAAATGACACCTTTGAGCATGTACAGCTTGCTTTGTGCTTCTTCTCACTAGAGGGTATGGCTGGTTATGTGTTTTGTTGACAGACATGATCAGTTCATTGGAATATACATTGAGCGATGTCAAATGTCACAGAAAATTTTCTTGTTATGAGCAGTTTATGCCACATAAACTAGATGATGTCTTGTGCTCCCAACAAAACATTTTTGTACTAAATTAACTACAGATTAAGACCATTTGACTTTCATCGTATAACTATCAGTTAACAATGGGTGTAGAAGTGGGAAGGAAATGCAGAAGTATTAAAAAAATTGTAGTTAATTGTAAGGAAAATTCAGTAAAATGCTCAGATGAATAGCTGCCATTAAAGAGCTTGTTACACTGTATTTCTAAATTTAAGGGCAAGTAAATATATGTAGGTATTCTGACATAATAGAGGGTCAGTAAGGGAAACATACAGAGAAACACTGAGAGGTTTTTTGGATGATGTCTATTCTAGGTCTGCTTGTTCACATTTATGTGAAACAATGTAGAAAAGTTTTCTCTTTAGTGTAACAACAGCTAAGTAGCTGTGGAAAGCCCTCCAGGGAACTTTTTCTTCAAACAATTAAGTTTAACCACTTTATAAGTAGTTTTAACAAAGTGGTGAATGTTTCAGATCTGTTCATCGGGATATTCTATCTATGATAAAATAACTAAAACTGTGAAGTGTATTTATACATAAATACATTAGAAGCATGTATCACAGTAATCTCCTTGAGAGCAAGCAAAACCTGCTAAGTGTATTGGGACTGGATAAGGTACCTTTATGCTTACTGAGATATGTAGCAAACTAAGAAATACTGGATGAACTAAACCAAAATCTTTGCAGGAGATTATTCTTTTGGCAAGCTGTTTAGTTTTCCATGAGAGAATCTGGGTTAGATCTTCCTGCAGATCCCCAAAGTTGCAGTAAATTCAATTGTATTAAATGTCACTTTAGAGATGGTGTTTACACCTTTGATGAGTTTATGTCATTGTTTTAAATATAAACTTCTGCTTTGCAGTAATAAACTTCTCTCTGTGATATATTATCAAGGACAAGCCAACAGAGTTGAAGTTGATGATTGTTTTCTATTTTTTTTTTTTTCTGCTCAGTGTTTTCTAAAGCTTACTTCAGTGTCATACTGTTGGAAATCACAGAATAATTAAGGGTGGAAAAGACCTCCAAGATAATCAAGTCCAACGATCTACCTAACCATTATCATGACTGCTAAAACAATTAGACATTAGGAAAAATCTATCTCTATCTAGATTTAGGCTAGATCTCAGGAAGTTCTTTCCCTTGAGGGTGGTGGATCAGTGGCACAGGCTCCCCAGGGAGGTGGTTGAGGCCCCATCCCTGGAGCTATTGCAGGTGAGGTTGGGCAAGGCTCTGAGCAGCCTGGTCTAGTTGAGGGTGTCCCTGCTCATTGCCAAAAGTCAGACCTTGTCAGAATTCAAAATTACAGATGGGCATATTTAGCTGTAGAATTAGTTTTTCCCAATTATCTGAGCATGAGTAAATAAGGCTTAATTTCAGCCATCTTTTTACAGGTCTTAGAAGCAAATGGTCTTTTCACCAGGCCATATAACAGATTCCAGGTTGAGCCTGCTGGGTGTCTTATTAAAATTTGAGCTAGGGAGAGAAAGTATAGAGGGAATTCTAGTTAGAAACCAGTGACAGTTTCAAGCCCTGTATTTTTCCACTAGATGGTTCCAAAAGTTTAAACTGAAACAGATTTGGGTAAAAAAACCAACCAACCAAAAAACCAAAACAAAAAACACAGCTTTTTTTTTTTTTTTTTTTTTTTTTTGAGCTAGAAACTTAATATAACAACAGTGAAACAACACTGACCCTTTCCAGTATTGCACACTTATGAACAGTGATTTTTGTACTTGGACCTTGCAGACTTGAAGTCCCCACTCAGTTTGTTTGTCACCAGTGTGATGTAATTCACCTCAAAAGAGTTTAGCTTGCTTTTGTCAGGGTATTTGATGATCAAAATCAAAGCAGTGGGTTGATTAATCAGCACAGAGGTACCATATAAGTCCCACCACATTTCATTCTTGGTCTTGATTTCAAAATAATCAGGGTTTATCCTCATCTGAATTATTCCTGGTCTAGATAAAGAGGAAAGTTGAATCTGAATGTGAGAGACTTCACTGGTACCACCTTTGATGTCAGTGTTCCTATAAATCTTCTGGCAAGCCACTGAAGCCTAGATTCATCCTAATAATTTGGTATTCATATGAGCCATCTTTATTATTTACACTTGTGCAAGGTGCACAGGGGAGGCTTTTGACAAGGATTTTCTGAGTACAGTCACAGGATTTTGCACAGCAAGTCCCACATTTGGCTTTGCTGACTAAGAATGAGAAATGTGGACAGTAATTTCCCTGTGGATTAAGATCTCACTTATCACTGACTTTTGCCTGTTAGGGGCTGCAATCTTTCTGTACCTATATCTAATTTTCTGTACCTATATCTAATTTTTATACTTTGGTATGAGCCTTTGTTCCAGTCATGGTGAAAATTATTTTTTAAACCTTTTTTTTCTACTATTATTTTACATAAATGTTGAGCACTTAGATCTCTTGAATTCCTCTTTTCCTTTGGAAAACTTGTTTGAAATCACACAGTAAACTAAGAAGGTATGAGGACACAAAGTCAGATGTTCAGATGGTGTGATGTTACAAATCTATTATATTGAATATAAAAATCTTTTGGCTTCAGTGATGTTTTATTAGCGAACTGTTTACCTCCTCTGAATTGATAATCTCATGTTCACTAGTATTCTGAGGAAGAATGTTATATGTCTTTTTTTTTTTTTATTGACCACCCTGTTACATTTCTTCTATTGGGTTTGGACCACATCTCTATGTTATAGTTATTCCCATGTGGTAATACCTTTGTGAAATAAAAACTCTAGAACTGGGAATAATATTTTGACTGTATACAGTTTCAAACATTCAACTTGATAAGAGATCTTCCTCATGGGTTTATTTTGGGTATACTGAAACATGGTAATGCCCAACAGCTTTCAATTGTTTCTATGGTTATATAATACAAAATAAAGCCTAAATGTGAATTTTATATTCCACTAAATTTGGTTATTGTTGGTTTTAAAGCTTATTAGATCATCCACAAATAGGAGGCATTTAGAGCATCAGACAGTTTAGGAACAAGTGTTGGATAGTTTTGGAGAACTTCTTTCTCCTTGGCATGTTGTTATGATAATTCAAATATTTGAGATAATTTATGACCCTGCTTGTACTATACCAGAGACCTTATGGGATGGAATTTATATCACTTTTCCTTTTAGACATTTAAACCACATGTCATTCTAGAAAAACGAGGACAGAGGTCCAACAAAGGAGTGATTTATTTTCAGTTAAAATACTAGCTACATTAAAACCACATGTTATTAAGTACTGTATAACCAAACCCTGCTCAGAAGAAGGCTTACGACACCAAAGGTTGCTTAATTTCAATTTATTTTCCCAAAAACATTTGGCAGTGCATGAATTAACAGGATTTACCTGAGCTGCACAGTATGTTTGCTATGTCTTTCCCATGATGAATTAACTTATTAAAGTACCAGAGTACAAGTTTATTCAGTTCCTTATTATTTTTCTCACATTTCTGGATGTTTGAACTTATCTGCCTATTTTAGTAGCATTGTGAATATCCCTCCTGAAGCAGAATAATACGATTAAGGTTGTTAAGACTGAAACATAGTTTTTCAAAGTGAAACAACTTGCATTTTGGGCATTTTACCAATATGCACTCTGATAATACTCCTGTGAGAAGGGTAAACTAATGCACAGAAGTAATGCACATGAATCCAATACCAGAAGGGAAACCAGTAAAATGAGAATTAAGGGGCCCCAATTCTGTTTTCAGGATGCAGATGCAGTTTCTGCCCTCATTATTCTACACTCCCACAACAGATTGTTTAAGATTTGAAGGGAATTTTTAATGCTAATATTGCCAGGTGAGTTGTCCAAAGGTTGGTGGAGATCCTGAACAAAGGACTTCTGCAGATGCACCAACCTTCCATGCTTGTGATAGTGAACACAGAAAGGGTGCTAGGGGGACTGGGAATGTAGGTGGCTGAACTGTATGCTTCTGGGGACTGTAAGATGCCAAAACCCTGTCAAGATATGCTGGTATCAAATGGGGAGAGAAAAATGTTGTCTCACTGCTGAGATTCCATTCAAAGTACAACTTGCTTTCTAAGAACTACACAAATACAAGTCACCACCACACCCCTGTCTCACAGGTAATCACTGGAGAATTTTAGCCCTGGAAGACAGCTGTCAAACAGCCTTCAAACAAAACAGGGATCAGAAATAGCAAATGTATCTGCCCATATGCTTGAGATCATTCTAATTCACAGAATCACAGAATCAC
>JAOEGS010012738.1:149189-165992 GCA_025447755.1 Corythornis vintsioides | reverse complement strand
GGGACTCCACTAGTCACAGGCCTCCAGCCAGACTCTGCTCCACTGACCACAACTCTCTGGGCTCTGTCCTTCAGCCAATTCAAATGTTACAGTTACATCTTGAAATCGTTAATACTACCTTAAGCTTGCCTGGTATTCTCATTTCTTCTAAAATGCTTAGCTCAAGCAGATCCTGAAGTATTGATTATGAATCAGCAACATGCTAAAATTTGTAGCAGCTGTAACCAAAAGTGAACGACAACTGATGTGTTTTTTCACAGCCCTTGACTGCTTAATTGAAATAAAGTGTATGTTGTAGACAATATAATTTATTAGACACTCTACTGAATTAAAGCTTTCTAATTTGATACCTTGTATTGGATGGAGGTGGTACAAAGTAATGCAGGAGATCAGTGGATAAGAAAGGACCATGTGATAGTCCTGACCTGTGCCATGTCTATATCATGGCATATTACTTAAATTTTGGTGTAATATGAAATAAGCCTGTTCAAAATTATTATTGAATCACTACCACCTATTCAGTACAGTATATATCTAAAATACATTTTTTTTTTTACCTGCCTTATGGTCACATGTATAGTCACAGCTGAGATAGCTAATTGCAGTAAATGGTGTGTAAACTCACAGTAGGAAATACAAGGCAGCTAAACTCCTGCTGTTTTGCATTTCCTGAAGCACTAGAGAGTTGGTGATGTCACTAGCATTGAACTAATATTGTGGGGCACAATGTGGCAGTTATTGCTATGTTAAATTGATAGGAGAAGCCCTGTTTGTGTTTCTGCCTTTTGGCAGCAGTTAAAGCAGGAAGGTTTTCTCTCCAGGTGTCTCATTTCTCAGTTCTGGATTATTGTTCAGAAATTATTGCTTTCCATTGCTTCCATTGTTGCATTTCATAAAAATAATGCAAGTGTTTTTACATTTTCACTAACTATAATTCTGATTCTTCTTCTGTGGGTCTCAGAGTCTTTTTCCTTTTTCTTAATTTAGAGTATCCTCTATTTTTTCTTCATATTGCATCACCCAACTGACTTGTCTTCTCCCCTTCTCTAGATGTTTCCAGATGTGTGGCTGAGAGGAAGTACACCCAGGAACAAGCTCGCAAGGAATTTCAACAAGTGTTTATCCCAGAATGCAATGATGATGGCACATACAGCCAGGTTGAATTTTTTTCATTCAATATCTTGCATGGCTGAAAAGTCAGAATATTCACAGATTCACATATGTATGTTTGCAGAGGATGAAGAAGAGACAAATGTAGTGAAGGGAAATGTAATTTCAAAATAAAATGCAATTTGTGTTAAAAATTGTCTTAAATAATGGAAGAAAAATTAATATTTTGTTCCAAGACCTTGTTCACTTTTTCAGAGTTGGACAGCTAAAGAGCCAAATATATATTATAGTTTTTCATGTGATACACTCCCTGTTCTCCTAAGCTGAGGCAGCTGAGTCATTCTTGTAGCCCCCTGAATACTCATCAGATGGTAAAATGCTTGGAATTTCTGATCTATTCCTGACTTGAACCATAAATCTTGTGACCAGAGTCCATATCATAGTGCTAAACATGAATCATACAGGATTATTCCCTATTCTCAGCTGAATTTCTGCACAAGCATATGGTCTGAGACTTAAGTACTTATGTTAGATCATGGAATTCAGAAGGGACACACTTAGAAGCTTACTCTGTGATATATATTCCAATCAAGATTACCTTCTGCTGTCTCTATACTGCATTTCAGTTACAGAGTTGTGCAGAAGTCAATCCTTCTCATTTTAAGCATGGTGAGGGAAGTAATACTGGCCCTCAGGAAATAGAATGCAATTGATTTCTAAGAGAAATTCCAAAACTTTCCTTTCTGACATCTTGGGATATGAATAATGCTGGCAATAGCACTCTGTCCTGCTCCTGCAGTGGGTGGAACAATATGTTCTCAATGTGGAAAAAAACTCAAGATTGCTTGCTTCAGGAACACTTTATGTGTCCCTTGAGAAACTTTATTCTGAGGTTTTCATAACACCTGCACCTCACTCTTCTGAAACAGGGTGTAAACAACCACATATTTCAAAAGTTTTTCCTTCCACTGGATTCTGAAGGACCTACCACACTCCACTGGAAATAAACTCTTCTTGTTAAAGAATCCTATGTAGGATTGAAATGATCTCTGTTACGGTTTATTGCTTTAGCTTTTCTCAATATAGTTTGCCAGACTAGTTTTTTGTAATCATGTAATGAATGCTGTGGGATAAAAAATATGTCTGACAAACTGGATGTTGTGTGTGTCCTTTCTGACAGGTTCAGTGCCACAGTTACACTGGATACTGCTGGTGTGTCACTCCCAATGGTCGACCTATTAGTGGCACTGCTGTGGCCCACAAAACTCCCCGGTGCCCAGGTAAGGCTTGTTTGGCTGGCCAGGTAATGACATTGTCTCACAAATAGCAGTTTATCCGTGGCAACAGATTAGACTTAAGGAAAGAAATTATTTAACTGAAAGAGTGGTTCATCCCAGAAACAGGTGCTGGTGGAAGCTGTGGCTGCCTCGTCCTTCTGGCTTTGCAAAGCTGAACTTGGAAATGGCTTTGAGAAAGATGGTTTAGTTTTAAGCTAGTCCTACATGAGGTCTGAGGTCAATTCCACCCTAAACACCCTTCTGATTCTACAATCCAATTATTTTATTTATACTAAAATCTATCTATTGGTGGGGTTTTCTGCAGTGGTTCTTTGTACAATATTAGTCTAGTATTATGTAAAACCATCCAACTGATTTCCTAAGGTAGTTCTTTATACTGAAACACTCTTCCACATAACATTGCAATAAAATTCAGAAGGCTTTGTCTTTTTGATATTTTAAGTATTTAGAGTATAAAAAAAACCCCAACAAAACAACCCGAAAATATGGAGTGTGAATGCCCTGATTTGTAAAGAACTCCCACTGCAAATTCCATGAATGACCAGAGGAGAAATAAAATGAAACAAAAGATTAAGAACATAATGGAATAATTTTCTGTGGAAATTAATTTGCAAATCAAATTCATTGCCATGTGTACTGCCTTTTGTCTGTCATCAGGACAATTAACAAGTTCACTGTTTTTTAGGAATTTGCTTCTGATCCTCTTTCATTGCCATTGATAATAAATATAAAACCTCAGTGTATGAGTAGTTGCCAAAATTACTATTCACCTTCCTTGAGGCTGACAGAAATTCACAAAAATAGCTCTAAAAATACTTGAGATCTACTGATTGCATTATGTTTGTGCTGCAGCACTATTCTCTGTCACAGAGCAAAACAGATAACATTTAAAATATAACCCTGTAATGTAAATGAACTAAAAAAAAAAAAGTAAATTAGGGCCTTTGAGGGAATGAGCTGTTTTGATGTACTTCAGTTGTACAAACACAATATTGATGTTTTTAATAAATAGATGGAGAAAGAAAGAGAACACTGAGAGTGTTTCAAAATCCTTTTGATTCAGTCCAAAATGTCACTGTAGAATGATACTCAGTGCTGAAAAATAATATAAAATGTTCAGAAGCCTTAATATAGAGAAAAATCTGCATGGATTATAGCTTAATTATTGTTTATAATTGGATCACATCTTCAAAAGACACATGATTATGATAGTATTTTTGTGCTACCTTTTGAGTAAAGATGCTTTTGAATGTGCATAGCCAGGACTTCTCTGAAAGGGTGTCTTAATTGCCTTCTTTACAACAGTAATTTAGTAATTCAGAGACAAATAGACTCAGGTGAGTATGCAGAGTCTGATTTTGCTCCATGAAAGATCATGGGTAATTTTCCAATGATTATGGGATTATATAATCACTTTTCCTCCCTTGCTTGTAATGGTGCTCTCATGTTTTACTGCTCACCACTTCTCTTTTGTCTCTCAGGAGTCTAGATACAACAGAGTTTGGAAATAATATTTGAAATGCTGTAGGATTTTGCAGTGGTAGTGATTAAGGGCTTAGTCTTGAGCGGTCCAAATTAACCTCATTCAACAAAGAAGTTAGCTGAAGATATTATCAGAAAGTTATGTGGTATAATAAGGCAAACCTTTGCTCTTACATTGCAGGCTGAAAGGCTGAAGCTGAACCCTTCTCCCATTTTCATATGTTCAAAATTGCTATCTGTTTAGCACAACAGAGGGTTGGTTTTGGTTTTTTGTTTTGTTTTGGTTTTTTTTTATCAGAAAGGCTGTTGATATTTTCCAGATCATCAGTGATTTCTGTTAGTACTTTTTCTTTAGTGCCACCTTGCAGGGGAATCAAAATATTACTGGGTATCCTGAGGTTGGGTAGATGTACTCCTGTTTTAACTAGTATTTCAGGAATACCATTTCTTCTAACAATCTTGTCCCTAGTCAGTCTAATACATGGTGTCATTGCTCACCTCATTGCAGGCATTACCTTGCTATTTTTTATGTTGCATGTAGACCTGTAGCAGTGGCATCCTGCCATCAGCACATTTGTGTATTTTCACATGCTTCTGTGTGTTCTGCAGGCATGCAGAATTCAGCTCTAGCAAAGAAATTGATGCAGATTTCTCAGTTTGCATGTACCAGACTTTTTTTTTTCCTCCCAAGATCACGTTTGTTGTCTTTTCCCTTTAGAGGACAATATGCAGACAATCAAGATGTCAGGTAGAGTCAATTGTGAGCATGCTTTCAGAATGATTTTCTCATAGGAAATGTCATACCATAGAATGTATGAAAAATTATTTTATTGAATGTTCAGTGTTTGTTTTCAGTTCTAGGTTAGTTCTTCATTAACTTCAGATAAGGTTCAAATACATGTCTGATGCATTGTGCCATTCCTAAATTATGGGATAACTGCCTTTCATTTTCTCCCAGTAGAACTACCTTTGACTTTGGTGACTATCCAGAAATAGGAAAGAAGAGCATGGCAGTCTGGAAGAAAATGGATTTTAATAAAGGAAATATGGAGAAAAATTTAGGATGGGCAGTCAGGAGTTGGATATCCTGATTTACACCCCTTATGCAGCTTCACATCTACTATGTGATACTGAACAGGCAAAACAACCTCTTAAGTTTATATAAGCTGTTAATATTGGTTAGTTGCATGATGTGATGCTTTCTAAAGCTATCTCAGGTACTGGGATGGAAAAGTGTGATGTGTATTTTTAATGTGTCTGCAATAGCTTGTACAAACAATTTTTTTCTCATTGTTTTATTCTGGTTGCTCTTATTAAAGCTGTTTTTTCACTAGAGGGACAAGGTGTGGAAGCTTGAAAGATACAAACAGCATTAAAAAAAGCAATACTCTTCAACTGATTTATGTAAAACCCTTGCTTTAATGACTACATTTTTACCTGAAAGGGTCTCTTATTCCATCCTTTTCAGTTATTCCCACACCAACACCTGATACTGTTAAAACACACATAATAAATCTCAGAATGCCATTCCACTCTATAGAAATAATCTCCACTGTTGCAGGAGCAGTGGTGAGAAGGAGAGTAAATCAAACACATTGCCATGACAGCTTAGAAAGAAAACTCCTTAAAGATGATGAATGTCTCCCAGTACTTTCACTAAAGAACAGCAGACATAAAAAAAGACAATTTTACAACTCTCCATTTCTGTTACCAGCACTGCAGGGAACGTCAAAAATTCCATAGGCATGGAGGCCTGGGAAATGGGACAGAAATGGAGAAGCAGGTGTTAAATTATCATAGGAAAATACAGTGTTCACCTATTCTAGGGTTTTTATGCCCTATTAACCATTCTTCATTCTTCTGGCTTCTGTCAATAAGATTGCAGAGATCTCACTGAGATGTGTTTATTATTCTGTGAAGTAGTTTTATTGCCTTACAATTAAGATCTCACAATCATCTTTTTAAGGCCAAAATACAAGTACATTTAAAAATTCAGACCTCTTCCTGTATGCATAGTATTATGTATATATATTATTCTTAACTCTTAAACGTTGCTCTCTCCTTTCCTTAGGGCCACAGCTCTGGGGACATGTCCTGCACCCATCTCAGGCTGAAAGTCAGAATAAGGCACCATCGCTGCCTCCCTCAACACATACACACATTTCCACACCAGACACTTTCCAGAGGGCTTTGTATGAAATATTGAAAGCAGAAAGGGGCAAGTTTTAATCTGAGCCAGGACTGGGGTAGAGCCTTTATAGCTATCAGAGATGAGGTTCATGTTCATGACTGTGTGTAGGGAAGGTTCTGCCTTGCGTGAGGGACAGCAATGAAGTAGTGCTGGAGTGATGCATCTTACTGCAGGACCTGTCCATGCTGTGTCAGTGTGGAAGGAAGATGGTGATGTTTCCAACATACTTGTGTTTAATAGTTTTTAATATTATCTCTTTCTCAGACCCTACAGTGTGCCAGAAGTAACATCTGACAATTAATTGATTGTATGCAAATGAAGAAGTTAGGCAAGGCTAAAATCTATGGTTTGCAAGGGAAGAATTTACTGATATTTATTGCTGTAATAAATAAAAATGAATCATTAAAGATGAATTGTGTTTCTTAGTAAACATATTAAAAGTGAAAATGATAATTTTCTGCTTATTTCTTTTTCCAATTGCAGGTTCAGCGAGTGAGAAGCTGCCACAACGAGAAGGTGCTGGAAAAGCAGGTAAATATCTTAGTTGGCCTTTAAATAGAAACTAAAATATATGTGGGATACACCACTGTGAATTTCCATAGGTTTAAACTATCAATATATATTCATCACTCATTATAGCTGCATGTATAATATGTATGCTTGCATATATGCTCTTCTTTTTATATCTGCAGTGTAGATACTTAGTAAATTTATGAGTATAAATGTATGTACATGTGTATATTTATATATATATATATATATATACAAAGACATTATATTTTTTTTAGTCCCAACCCTACAGACTTTGCTACTCTGTGCTGTTTGGAAGATAACTTCTCTTCCCACAGCTATACTATGAAATATTTTCCTATACTGTTTGCTTGCCCTGGAAGACAGATTATTCTGTCTGTTTGATAAAGACATCATTCTGCATTCTCCAAATCTCTGGAACTGGAGTCATCATTTTATTTCCATAGCAAGCAGTTTTTGAGTCATCTTGGACCTAGCACTTAGCTCATTGCAATTAATTCACCCGATATCTTAACATTCATGGCCAGATGATTGTTGTTTTTAGAGATAGATTGTTATATATCTTGTTTGCATGAAAAAATCTGATGGATCTCCAACATAGCTTGCAGATTTAAATGATGGAGATGTCTATGTTTTGAAAAAAACAAAAGCTTACCCTCTCCAAATACATACAATTAAATTCAGCTGCATATATCTAATTGCTGCTGTCAGTTACACTGGCATAATTTAAAGAATTTACTCCTATTCATGCTGATGTTAAGAACTAGCTGATTGGTGCACTGTACCAAATGCCTGATTCATTGATAACCAAAAGAAATCCTCTTTCTTTCTTTTGGGTGGGTGGGGAGATCTATGGTCTGGTTTATGACTCATTAACAGTCATTAAACAGTTGTTTGTTTTTAGTTTTCGTTTTTTGTTTTTTTGGTTTTTTTTAATAAATTAGGTAAATTGTTTTAAATGTTGCTTGAACGAAGTTCAAGAGGCTAATTTTGACCACTTTGATCAATTGTGTCACAAACCGAAATTGTGTACCAAAAGATGATTAGGAAAATGTAATTTAAACCCAAAGATGAATTTGTGAATGTACTTGGTAATATTTGTCTACTGTAGTCTACCCTCTGAAACTGGGTATTCTGAATCACATACAGATTGATGATCTAAATGTATGTCTTAATTCTCAGTATACTAGGATACTTGTTGGTCTCTCTGAAATCAATTGTCTTTGTTTTTTCAAACCCAGAGGACACCACAAAAATGCCAGAAAAGCTAATGAGAAGTGACAGCCTTTTATGGCATTGGAGCAAAATATCTTTTCATTGCAGGGACATGAAGAATGTACATTTTTAAAGGAAGTCTCCTTATGCTTTGAGTAAAAAAATTTGCAGTGAAAATAAGTTTCTGTTGTTGCTGCTTTGGCTTTGTGAAAAGCATAGAGGTTAGTGCTCCATGGCAGCCAATTTGGGTTTACCTTCTATTAGTATTTACTTAATATCTGTATTTTGGTATCTGCATGTGAACTAGGCTGTGGCCTCCAGAGGTGAAGGTCAGAGTTCTTCCAAATCCTCTGCATGGTTTGCATAGAGACAATATAAATTTACCAAAAAACCATGATGATAGCGACAAGAACAAAAAAAAAAAAAGAAAAGGAGGAAGCTATTGTGAATTCCAGTATCAAAAAGAAATGGAAACTGTATTTTTTTAAAGCTGCTGCTCACTGTTAACCCCAATTGGGCTACATGCAGGAGGAAGCTTCTCAGTTACCTTTGGTTCTAGATGACATGAAAGTACCAGGAAAACATTATGGAAACTATGCTGGTCTAAGATCTAGTTGTGAAAATGAAGAAATGCAAATAAATATCTTGCCTGGCAGGTGCTGTTTACTGTGGAACACCTTGGTTTTGGAGTTAGCTCCATACTATGGGAAACTGCACTGACTGGAAAATACATACCAGCAGGACCTACTAAGTAGTATTTGCACAATAACTGCAATAACTGTAAATAATAGAAATGTAATAAGGTTAAGATTGGTCTTTGGGTACTGCTTTTCCTTGCAGAATGGTAACAAATAATATTTCATATTTATTTTTTTCTTTTCCAGCACTACTTCCACCATGTTTTACTAAACATAAAATGATTTACATCCTGTTATAATTTCTTTAAATTTTCCTTCCTCTTTTTTTTGCAGTAATGGTTAGTTGTGAATGGGTGGAAATGTTTGACTGAAGCATGATACAAACAATATTCTGGTTCTTTCATCTGTCAATCTGACTTACAATATCAGTGCCAAAATAAACTTCCATTTTAAATTCTTAACATGTCTGAAACCGCTTGTTCACCCCAGACTGCTTCTGTTTTCACAGGTCCTACCCCTTCTATACATTTATCTAATTACTTCTTTAGAAATGCTGATTGATTGGTTACAGTTATAATCTATAGGTGTCAATGTACAGCATTGAAAATGAAGAATTACTATCCAGGGAGTGATACAATTACTTCACGCCACCCTGTAATCATTTCATCAACCATAACCTCAAAATGCATCCATTTATAATCTGTAGATGTAATACAACTATGCTGTGTAGTACCATTAAATAATATTTAAATTAATGTTTGTTTACCGGCCGGGGCTATGTGCAAATCATTAGTATCAATCACGTATGTACACTTATTTAGCTTACTCTCATAATTGTAGTCTCCTTGCAAATCTTTTCCATTCTGAATTCAGATGATGCCTCAGCTCCTGCACTGGAGACTCAGCCTCAAGGTGATGAAGAAGGTGAGCATTGCTAGGAATTTAACAGTGCCCTATTAAACTCCGCAGTAATGGACTGTATATCACAAAGTCAAATGCTACCTTAAGAGTTACTTAAAAGGGCAGCTGCAAGAAACTGCAATAAATTGAAAGTATTTATACCTTTGTCCAGATAAAGACAGAAAACATAATAGAATCTGTACTTAGAAGAATGAATTTCATGTGTTGGTTTTGAGATGACACTGTAGGTATGGAGTCTCACATTAGCAACTTTAATTGTTCATACACAGGGCAGAAACAAGTTTTAAACTTGAGCCAGAGTGCAAATTAAAATTGACCAAATAAGGAAGATAAAGAGTAAATTCTGTCCTTAGCATATTTCCTGGTAATATTCAGATTTTTTATTTTGTCAGGTTTATTTGACTCCAAGGAAATTCATTGCTCTGTTAATGGAAAGCTCAATGCCTATATGCAATGATGGTCCTATATTGTGGCTGCCTTGCCACACACTACAAATCTCACAGAAACTGATCCAAAGTTATTAAATATTTTGGGAGATTTTTATTCTGACTAATCATAATTTTAGTCTGAAAGTATTTATTTCAGTCTTTAGTACTAATGGGATAAAAAAAAGAGCTATTCATGACTTGGCATGAATCAAGGTTTTAACCATCCTAATAAAAAAATGTGCCCTTTTATTTTTGTAAATCCATGTATATTGAAAACTACCCCTTACTATTAAGCTGTTAATAACTTAAAAAAAAAAAAAGTAACATTCTAAAGTTTTCTCTTTTCTTTTTTCTTTTTTCTCTTTTCTCTCTTTTTTCTTTTCTCTTTTCTCTCTTTTCTCTCTTTTCTCTTTTTTCTTTCTCTTTTCTTTTTTTTTTTTTTTTCTCTAGATATAGCTTCTCGTTATCCTACCTTATGGACTGAGCAAGTAAAGAGTAGACAAAACAAAACCAATAAAAGCTCAGGTAAGAAACTTATGTTGTCCTTACTTTGCAAAGTTCCTGTGAAGACATGCATTAACTCTTCTTAAAACTGAAGTCATTTAAGTGAAAGTCATTAGTAACCATTGTGCTTCCACTCTCATCATACAGCATTTTAATGATTTACACTGTGATGGTTTTGTAGGCTCATGCATCATATGTTCCTTTTATATGGAAGTATTTTTGTCCAGGCTTTACTATGTATAAACTGGTATTGCTCCACAAAAGCCTGGCTTACATCTGTTTGCATCTGTCAGTGGATCTGTCATTTATTTTTTGGTATACTAATTAATTCTTTGTCCCTTTGTTATCTATTTTAATTTTCTTTTTTTTTCTGGGGGGGTGATGTAGAGCAGGAAGGTGCAAGGAAAATGACAGTGTGGGTTACACATTTTTAGTGCTGAATCTTAGGAGACAAACCTGCAAACTACCATCAGAAACCAGTTGTCAGACAACAGGAAATTGGAAAGTGTGTTACCTACTTTTTTTCTACATCACTCACTTGTTATTTTCAGACTGATCACGAGTTTAGTGCAAATTAATGGTGTTGCCTTTTCTATAATGGTTGAGCTTTGGCTCTACTTTTTTTTTCACTGATCTTCAGAACTGAGCTTTTAAACCTGGACTAGGAATGTCAGTCAAATATCCTGAGACTGAAACCTCTAAATTATTCAGATGCATTCAGTGCTCTGGTGGGCTAAAAGTTTTGATGCTTACCTCACCCTTCCTTTCAGAGGAATAAACTTAGTATTAATCTTACTGAGTTTCCTGTTTTTTCCTCTGGAAAAATGTTTAATTTGAAATGAAGTATTAATGATACAGGCTATGATTCAATAAATTACCCAAAAGCACACATAAGATCCAGTGAAAATTGAGGTTGTGCATGACATTAAGTACTGAATTGGCACCCAAAAGAATTAAAAGAAACCAAGCAATCACCATAAGAGAGACATAACCATACTAGGAGGTTTATAGGTTCCTTTAAATACACTGTTTTTAACATCAAAGTAATAATTATTAATACTTTTTCCTCTCATTGATTCTCCAATAGGTTCTTAAGGGAAGGACTTTAAACAGAGTGTAGGCAAGAGTTTGAAGCAAACAGTTTCCTTGCTGGAGATTTATTTTGTAATTTCTTTAGTCAGTGTTAGTAAGAACAGAATTCCTTTGGGATTTCTGTTGTGTAAAATAAAGTGCCTAGAAATATGTCACTTTTAGGAGTGTTTATTTAATATTTACAGCACTAGAGACTAGATCTAAAGCAAGTGTTTGCAGTTCAGCTGCTGGAAGCCAAATCTTCAACACACACACGTGATTACCAGAAAAGAGGTGGGTTTATTACTGACAACTTGTAACCTCTAGTCCATCTAAAGATATATTTTTAAAGGAAAACAGAAACATAGTCTACCTTTCTTGTGATTATTAGCCCATGGTGCATTATTATCAGAAGCATTATTGTCTTGGATTTGCTAACAATGGGACTTGCTCCCAAATGTACTATATACAGGGGTTGTCTAGAGGGTAGCAGATGCTACAGCCTGTGATGCCAAACCATGACTAGCAGAGTCAGGCAGCTGACAATACATAGCCAGCCTTGCTTTAACTTGTAGTCATAAGAGGTGACCCAGATGAGACTACTGCTCTGTGCTGTAATTTATTTTCTATAAATAATATGACATAATCAATCAAGATGAATCTAGGTGCTAAAACAGTGTCTTCACCAGTTGTGCTAGCAGCATCTCTCTTCAAGACACCCAAGCATAATGTGTTTCAGTGACTTTGTAAGTTATTTTGATGGCTGAACCTCACTGATAATCAGTAAACAGATCTTTTAAGGCCTTGGAAAAAACAAGTTAGCTTTTCTCCTTATTACCTCTTATTGATGCCAAGGCTTTTTTGGAACATCCCCAGGGAATGAACTCTGGGCTGCTATGTGTACAGAATAGGAAGGACCTCATGACTGAATCCACTGGATTGTAAACGCACTACCTTTGGACACCCAGGCTTCAATATAAGGGATAAATACAGCTGTGATCTTTACTCAGTTTGCTTAGCAAACTCTGCTTCACACTTGGTCATACAAACACCAGAAAACTTATTGAAATGTATTTGTCTGAGTAAAACGAGGAGAATTTATGTCTGTATATGAAATGTGTTTATAAAACAAAAGATGAACCCAGATTTATTCATAATGGGCTAAATTTATCTTTGTTGTTCTGTAGTAATGGTGCAAATAACACTATGATCTAGTTATGCCTGTAGAAAATAACTAAAGAGAAATAATAATGCTAAAATTTCAGGCAAACTCCAAATACCCTATTAAAAGCTGATGGTTTAGTCTGTATTGTTTATATGTTTTCTAGTTTTTACTGAATATAAGTCCTAATGTGTCTTGATCAACAAGCCATGGTCATAAAGAAACTTGTCTTAGCTAAGAAATCAATCTCATCTGAGGAAAGTTTTTTTTAAAGATCACAAATGAATATATTAAATTTACTGTGCTTATCCTAAAGTGGATTTCTTTTCTACTCCGTACTGACCAGCCAGTTACAATTAGTAAGTAAAATCAACATAAGCTTTTAGGTTTTGGAAGATAGCAAACAATGGCTTAGGAAAATGTAGTTTATATTAGTTATCCAGTGCAGTCATTTAATTAAATCAGCCTAAATTAATTTAGCACGGAGTAATGGCATTTGGAATACACAGATGCATGGCATGAAATTACTTGGATTAATTATCCATGCTCTATAATGACTTTTAGTGCATATTCTTTTTCTTGGTTCAGAGAAATATGCCTTTGCTACTCACTAAAGGCATTTGGAGAGAGGTATATAACTTACTAGCTTGTGATGACAAAATGTTACTGCTGGCAAAAACCCCATCAGCATTGAGTCCTGCAACAATAGCTCTGTTTAGAGTGGTGGATTTGGATTGAAACATCTCCATTTTAGCTTTTTTTTTTTTATGTTGAAGATAATTTTCAGGATTTTTTAAAAGACTTTTTCTTTCTAGAATTACATATTAAAAAGTATGCAGCTAGTTGCTAAAATAACGTGGTGTTTGCTGAGATTGTTTTTTATATATTGCTTGAGGCCTTTACAGGTATTTTGAATACTTTTCATTTCTGATTTCTTTTTTTCCCCTGTACCTGTCATTTCTTCCTTTATTTTACAGAAAAAAAAATATTGTGGGAAACCCATAAAAAATAGGAATTATATCAACAGCTATCAAAAGTAAACCAAAATGCATTGAAAACACTGAACATGATCCTGTCCAGGCTCTGATTAAGAAACCAAAATGTATGAGTCTAAACTCTTGCTGTGTTTTGTGGAGATGCAGTAAGTGCAGTTAGTGCAGCCTAGAGAGCAGCACACCTCCTCCTCATTGCAAAGCCAGCACTTGACCAGATAACCAGGTAACTCCACCTCAGTGTGTGATGACTACTTTATATGAAGGTATCTTTGCTTTAGATTAACTTTATCCCACCCCAGTATCAGTTGGATCAGTATCTGTAGGATACTTGAGAACCAAGTGTGACAATTTTCAGAGGAGGTTTGCTCTTTTTTCAGTTGGAATATAGGCAAAGGAAGGGTATTTTGATCCTTTTAACAATGGCCAGCAAAATTAAGGAATTGCTTTATTAGCTTGAAATTAAAAAACATTTTTTTCTAATCATCTGTTGTGGGAACATTTTAACAACAAAAAAAAAATAAATCCCCAAACCTTTTCATTTAATATAATATTAATAACACCCAAAAATTTTTTAATGTTCTGAGTAATTGCTAGGTACAATTTGTACACCACAAAAATGAGAATAAATAATACTCAGTGTAAAATGTCATTAATTTTACAAATGCAGGATGCAAAATGTCATCCATAATCTGAAATATACTTACATATGTATTTAAGGTCTTTAGAGGCTTTTGTGATAATATGATTCAAATTAAGAGACAGAGTTAAATGATACATCATTGGCTAAGACACAGAACAGTTTTATGTATTTAGTATTCGGTTCTATTCTCTTATTAATACTTTTGTATTATGTTTCCTTAAAGATTGAACAGTATGGAGTATTAGCACCAATGATTTATATGTGCATTGATCAGACGTGTAGTTTACTTAATGAACATTGTAAAGTGATGAAAAAATTGGTGTTTATTTTGTTGATATTCCAGTATAACTGGCAAAATAGAAGACGAGAAGAAATTGAATTTTTTTGTACTTTACTGAACTTGATTTTGATTCATGTGTTAAACTTTAAACACATGAAATGATTGGGTAGAAATTTAGGGCCCCTGGCAGTCAATGGCAGAGCTCCCAGACAGTTTTTGAACGGCCATTCATTCTCTGACTACATGTTACTGGTTCACCCAGTAGTTCATATTTCATCTGGATCAGGCACAGACACGACGGAGTGCTTGTGCCAGCTTCATGCTTTCTGCCAGCTTTAAGCTCATAAGCTTTAAGCAGGTGCTAGAGGATGAGCCATACATGATCCTGCATAAAATAGGGTCAGTCCCCAGGAAACCCTGTTCTGGCATAAAGCCTATTGAGGTAGAGTCAGGCTGTCCAAATTCTTAACACATCCATGCAAAAAGTAGTGGATCATGTGATTGTGACATTTTTTATCCATAATGAAGAATCCTAAATCAGAATTCATCGTGTCTTCAAACTGTGGCTTTAGTGACTTTAATAACGCCCAGATTTCAGTCACTGTACTCAGATGTTCTGCTAATATAACATCATGTTCAATTTAATTTTTGTCTTTGGCTGTGCATACAGGAAAGGAAAATGTAGATTTTATTTTATTTTATTTTATTTTACAAAATTGAATAGTAGTGTTTTATTGCTTCCATTTTACTGCAGACTATCACTTTCAGGGCTTTAAAAATCAGTTACAAGATTTTATCTGTTAGCCCCAGAGGACTCGATCCAACAGAAGTTTCATTCTTAAAAGACCAACTGGGAGAACCCTGAAGTGCTCATACAGTAATGTAGTACAGACTGGCTGAAAATGAAGTTTTGAACCATACAGTGTCTGCTGTGAATACATTCTTAATAGACTAAAAATAGGGAATTTGAAGTGCTAATGTACGTAGCAACTATGTCTATATCTTTACCAAATAGCTGCTTGCAGTTATGTGTCCATATATGCTGAATCTGTTGGTAAAGTCTCCAGTGAGACTGACTAGCATGACAGAGGGACATTCCAAGATCTGGATGCAGTTTTTATTGCCTTGTCATGACTGCTTTAAAGCATTTGTACATAGGAGTTTTTCTCATATGGAAACTATGTTGGTTGTCAGTGAGGTTTCTGTTTTATCTTGCTTTTTGTTGTTGTTTCTTAGAGGCAATTGTTCCAGTGGGATGCCTATACAATTATCATACCTTGAAAGTCACCTCTGCAAAGGACCAAGATAAACCTTGTTCCATACTCTAGTGCTCACATTCATTCCAAATTGAACATGGCTACTGTCCTCCTTCTGTGTCTATCCTGGCAAGATTCAGCCCTGAAATAAGAAAGTCATGAAAAAAAAAAAGAAAATAACATTTTCTTGCAAAGGAAATAAGTATGTTTGTGTGTCTGCCCAATGACATCAGTTTTAATAGCCATTCCTTTCTAAGCATAAGATTAATAACTTACAGACAGGAAAATGAGAAACAGCTCAGTGACTTTGTATTTATTGTCATTAATTGTTGCATTTTCCAGATGTTGCTTTTAATATTGACTTAAGATAAATTACATGCAGTTGAAGACGTGTGCTAGCAAGAAAAAATAAGATTAGTTGCACGGTCCCTGTTACATATTTATTACAAATTAATTATTAGTTTTCTAGAACTATTTTGAATTAGTCTTGTTGTGCAATGTGAAGATTTGAGATATGAAACCAGTTCTAACAGAAGGAAATCAAAATGGATATGATAATAAACTGAGTAAAGAACACAGGGAAGGAAAAGGGTTTTAAAAGCTTTTTGCCTTCGTTTTTCAGAAGGGATTCCAAGTAAGTTGTGTGTTGGCCTGAAGAACCTTGGCCAGCCTTCCTCAAATTTACTTTTATTCAGCATTAAAGTGGAGGTAGGTGAGGACTTTAGAGCAGAATATACATGTATATCCAAAGAGTCTTACTCACCATGAATGCATTATATCTATATTGGATTCTCAGAAATTGAGATTAAATGGGTGACAACAATTAATGACAATAAATTCCAGCCTAGTGAAATTCTGTGATGTTCTGTCCTCTAGATTTGATAGTTCAGAGAACCTGAAATTGCATTAATTTGAGCCCTAAGAACCTCAGTTCAAGCCATGAAAGGAAATTAAGAGGGAGAACTGCAAACAGATCATTTGATAACACTGATTTTGTCAATGGGATCTCAGTCCACTAAAGGTGGGCAGTGAGTTTGTGAATATATTATAATATATAATATATAATAAATATATATTAATA
>JAOEGS010012738.1:132679-145109 GCA_025447755.1 Corythornis vintsioides | reverse complement strand
TAAAATATAGTATTTTCACGATTAAAATTCAAATGACAAAAAAAAAATCGTATAAAAAGCTGAACAATTTTGACTCAGAACTCAAAATTTTGATTTAAGGTCAGTACCTTAAGCTGACTATATACACAGAGTATGACAGTATCCTCTTTGTAAAAACTCAGAGAAGATACTCGTAGGTATCTTTCATTTTATAACTCTCTGAGAAGTTCAACACAAAAGAAATAAACTGTTATGTGTTTTTGTTTTGTTCTCATTGAAAATCACATTTTTTAATGAAAAACACTTTGAATGAAAAACGTATTTTCATTTAAATATCTGTTTTTCCATCAAAGGCAGTCACAATGCAGTTTTTCAACTGACTCTGTTACAGTCATAACAAGCTATGAAAACAGTTATATTACTGCTACTTAAACAGTGGGTTACCTTTTTCTGTTGTTTTCCAGTAAAATCTTAAAGTTATTTGAAATAACCACTTTTGTTGTTCTTCAGTGTTTAAAGACAACTTATTAAAATGCACTTTTACTGTCCTTTATTTGGCTGACTGCTTAGATGCAGTTTTTGTTGGACTAAAATGCATTCTAAATGCATACATACATTGTCTAGTTGAGGGTGTCCCTGCTCCCTGCAGGGGGCTGCACTAGATGCCCTTTGGAGGTCCCTTCCAGCCCTAAACGTTCTATGATTCTATGAAATTCCTCAATTGTGTGTGATCTGTAATGTCCTTTAACTGTTTTCCAGTTCACCCACTTAGATCAGAGCAGCAGACTAGTTGATATTTGGTCTGGAAGCAGACGAGTATAAAGTCAAATGAACATATCTTTTGTCTCCAGAAGCTGAGATATAGTTTTGGCAAGAAAGGAGAACGTAGTTCAGGATTCCATCCATGATTTAGGTTCAGATCATCAGAAGGGCTGAATGTCTCCCTCAGTCTTTAGGGCAGATTTCAGGTGTGTATTAAGGAAAACTCCCATGAAAATGAGGGTTGACAAGGGTTGATGGTGTCTGGCTGTGCCTACCTGTCATTTAGTAAATTAATCCACACACTCAGTTGGAGACTGTTAGGGCTATGAATAGTTGCAGAGGTCCATGACACTTTGTCAAGGTGCAGTTCATGTCTCTCACAACATCATTGTGCCCAGTTGTTCTGGTTGGCAAGAAGGTAAGGACCTTTTCTGTTGGTTTATTTACTTATCTAATTATCTGGGGTGCAGACATGTAGGTAACTTCTGATCTTGGATGTTTTCTATGACTTTCCTAGAGCTCACACTATGTAGCTGAAACCATAATCTCAATAGCCCTTACTGCCTGAAGGTAAATAATCATCCTCATTTGGATTGTATAAAGTCTACATCCTGCCTAGCTTAAGGAACTTGTAATTTTCATGTTCTTGTAGTTTCCAAACAGGTTTAAAAGGCAATTTGAGATCATTTTTAGGGCATGAGTTTTGGTTCCTTTGAGTTGATACAACAGAGAAGCAGCAATGCCAGAAATATCAGTCTAAATGTCAGTGGTTTGAAAGGTCACTTCTTCCCCTTTCCCTACCAACATCCCAAGTATGAAACAGTGACTTCTAATGAAGTCACACATCTTGTAGTTCATCTCTTTAACTAAACAGTCCAATATAATAATAGCAACTGACTGTAGGAGGAGATAGTTTAGTTTCAGCAGTCATGAAGCCTCATTTCACTCAGCAGTGAAAATAGGAGTGACTCTACTGCAGTTAGAAGGGTAATGCCTCTGGGAGCCTTATGAGAATCAGGCCTGGAATTTTTTTTTCTTCTTTTTTTTTTTTTTTTTAAAGTTTTCCTCTAAGTGGGGACAGGACTGTTGATGGTGTTATTGCCTCTCTTGGAAACACAGTGCAGAGTCATTTCTTTAAGTTTATGTGATATATCAGTCTACAGGATCTGTGATAATAGGATAGTCCACCCCAATCCTGCTGCTATCATATAGCAAGAATTCCTCTAGATTTTAATGGATGTGATGTCTGCACAAGGGCTCAGCTACTCCAGTTGTATTGCCAACAGAAAGAGTAAATAAAATAGTTTTTATTATCTTTCTGTACAACTTTGTCTCCAGAAAAGGTGCTGTATTTTGCACATTGAAGCACACTCATATTCAGAAGCATTGAATAGTCATTAAAAACTTCATCCATGCCTGAGAATATAATGTCACATAACTAACCATAGTGTTAGCCTCAAGGATGTCATGGTGCAATTATGTTTTAAAACACTTGTCAAAATGAGCCTGTGTGACATTTTCTGTGAATCATCACATCCTCTAGCCTCACCACAAGGCTAGAGGAAAAATGCCTTGCTTCAGAACTTTTGGCCCTTGTATAATTGACTGAGAAAGTCAGTGTGTCAGAATACTGTCTTTAAGCTTAATTTACCTTTTGTCATGTCTGCTTTTATTGCAGTTTTATCACTGTCTTTGTTATCTATTGCATAATCATCCTCCCTGTCAGCTGCACACACAGAATTCCACTTAATGTTACCAGTCTTTTCTTTGCAGTCTATTCTATCTTCTGTCATTAGTTGGTCTTCACTGCCTATATCTTTATTTTTGCCTAGGTATCATTAATCAATCTGAAATGATGTTGTTTTAGCCTTTTCTTGTAACACTGATTCCTCATCACTCCATTTTTCCACCTTCTCTTTTTGTCTCTTGCACCCAAAGGCAGAAACTGGAAGCCTTATAAGAATAACCAAGGAATAAAGACTGTAGATCATGCTGTAATTTTGCAGGCTATACTCTGAAATCAGAGTGTTATTCTGAATTTTCACTCTGTATTTTGAATGACTCCAAAACCAAGCTGAGATTTATTAGGAGCAACCAGTTCAACAATGCAAATAGGAGAGGGAGTTTGACTCCTAGACTGAGTAAGCATGGACAGATGTCTTTGCCTGTCTTTGCAGGATTTCAGAGACAATTTCAGGGATGCCTTGTCCAGTTGTGGTGCCCATACTGCAGGATATTGAAGGATACCAAGCTGTGGGGGTAACTAGGTGTTTGATCCTAAAGCCAGTGGTATTTTCTGCATTAATGCACCTCTTTTCAAAGTAAGAATGTTTTTATAGCCAAGGCTGTGAGGTTTTTTTTTTTTGTGGAAATTAATATCTATTTCTCAAATAAAACTCTGTGCAAGTGTCATAACCTCAACACTGTTAGGCAGAATGATCAGTGCTCAGAATTTTGGCCTATATTCTCTGCCAGTTTTACTTCCTAAGGATATCACTGGGGGGACTTAAGCAGTCTACAAAGTATTGCGTGCAAACACAACTGGTGTCACCTAGTTCAGCAAGACAGTGTAGTTTCATTGCTTACATTCAGGGCAACTAGCCATGATCTCCAGGGCTCTAACCCTGGCTTTGCCTCTAGGGGGGCTGCTGCAATCTGGAAGGATCAATGAAAGCAGAAGCAAAAGTTTCAGCAGAAAGGTGGTAGAAGTATTTGGAAGTATTTGATTGGTGGTTGAAGAATATTACAAGGCTATTGAATACAGTAAAGAGGTTTACAAACATATAGCATAGGAGGTGGAAGTGAAGAAAAAGGTGTTTTATTGACTGGTTGAAATAGTTACATTTCTCTAAATGAAAAGGCACAAACTAAACTCTTTCTCTCAGTTTCACTTTTACCTCTAGACTTCCTCACTTTTGCTTTGTTTGTTGGTTTCTTTGCTTCAGTCATGCAAACAATGGCATTGCATTTTCACTCTTTTTCCTTGCAGCTGATTGACATTTTCTAAGATTCCTCCCCTTCTTTCTGCAAACTGTACCTGCCATTTCATGATTGTCTTAAATATATATAGAGAAGCCAAGCAAGAAGAGGATGCCCATTACTTTGGTGCAAAGGAAAGCCTGTGTCACACCTCCAAGCTATATTTGAGCCTACATATATGTGGCAACATTTCTAGTATTTTATGGCACTTGCTATGGGACTGTACTGTAGATATTCACAGCCTGACCCAAGGCAAGGAGGTTTGTAAATATACAGGCTTTTCCACTCTTTTAGCCTGTGTTTGTTTGCCTTGATTGATGAAAACAAGTCCTGCAAAAGACCCTTGTGAACTTCATTAATTATGCCAGTGGTTTATTAGTTTGGCCCAGAATGCTTTATAACAATAGACAAATTTAATCAGAAACAGCTCCAGTTGCAACAGCTTTACAACCTCCTGGGAGCATCATACACTGAACTTCCTTTTGCATTATTTTCAAGCCACCAAACAACCTTTAATCTTCCCAAATTAAAAAGAAAACAAAGCATACAACGTATAATATGTAGAAAGAGTAACAGATCTGTCTTCACATAAGTGATAACAAAAATGTTTCCTTATTAGGTGGCTGAATGACAACAGTGCTGGTTCCTGTGATGCTTGTTATCTGAAAAAGTTAAATATTTAGAATCTGTTTTATTTTAACAGTTCTGACAAAAGCAGTCCTTTTTATTTTCTCTGTTGGTCAGAGAGAGCTTCAAAATAAGTAAGGCCTGAGGTAGATATGTGTGGCTGGGGAGACATGATGGGAGTAGATATGAAAGGGTTGAAAATATTTGTGGGAAATAAGTTAAGCAAACATTTTAGCAAATAATATTTTCTGCAACTTGCTCTTTAATTTTGCACACAATGGATTGTTGGGAAGTATTTATACAAGGTTTATATAATTAATGCAGGTAATTTGTGTGATATGCTAAACATTAAAACTTAGAGCACTTAAAGTATCAATGGGTTGTAAAGAATTAAGGATCATTAGTCACACTTTAAACTCTAATTTTACTGATTGAAAAAAAGTCTTTGACTTTACTACTATGCATCACCTAAAAAGACTTGACAATTGTTCAGAGTAAGCTAGGGACCAGCTTTTCTATTAGTGATACCTACTGTGTACAGTGGAATGGTTCCAGTTTATAGGAGCAGAAATGAAGGCATGTGATTTTAAACATAATGAGAGGTCTTCTGTTCTTCAAAAACTTAGGGATGTTTCACTATCACCCCATATTTGGCACTATCTACACTTCAGAGAGCTATTTCTTTTTGAAACAGAGATGAAAGTGTGGTGAGATTAGCATTTTTATTTTTAATTCAGATTTCCCTTGTTTTTCTCCAAAATCTGAAAGTAAAGCCAAGCCAAAGATTTGGCTTTGCTCTTGAAACCAAAGTACACGTTGAACTGTTTAACTATGGCCATATGAGAAAAGAAAAAAAAAAAAAAAGAAAAGAAAAAAAGAAGAGCAAATCCATAAAATTATATAGAATAGTTGGAGCTGAAAGAAATAGTGTTAGAATATTCTTATTAGGCATTACTCCTCTTGTTGTCTTCATTGCACACAAAACTTGGCCAAAATCAGTTAACAGTCTTCAGTTTGAATCTTGTATCTCTCTTGTTGTGAGTGCCAGCTTCCCATGTGCTACAGAAATAGTGTGGTTTGGATAGAACAGGCTGGGGGGAAACGTCTTGTTCAGCATTTAATCTAAGATGAGCCTTCAGATTTGTACAGGGTTAAAGTAGTGCAGTTACCTCTTGCCCAGGCTTCATGTTATTTGTTGAATTTCATACTGATGACAAGAGTTAATGTGTTCCAGAAGCAGTGTCTTAACAGATGATAGCACTTTACAGAATTTGCTTCTTGCTCTGTTAAAAGACTTTTCATTGCACAACACAGCTCTTGTAATTAGAGGCATAAGAAATAATATGCATGTTCATTTTCCACCTGCTTCTTGCTTTTTTTTTTTTTTTTTTTTGGACATGAATGGTAGCATAAACTTTTGCATTATGGAAGAATTTCTGTTTCAACAGACTCTTTAATCTTTGTATTCCTGCCCAGTGAAGTATCAGGCAATATCCTTATGTCATGGTTTAGGGTCTGTAATGCCCATCCAGGCTGCTGTGGACTAGGCAGAGGTACATTTTACATTGAGCATTTTTTAAGACACTCTGAGAAATGTAAAGGAGTACTACCTAAAATGAAAAAATATTATTTTAAAAATATATTTGTGTATTTATTAATTATGCACCTTCAATCATGTTCCAATAAACAAACCAGAAGCCTTTTTGGCTCCTGCTGGCTTTTTTGACAGTAGTCAGGGTTCTGTCTGTAAGGTGGTTGGAAATGAGTTGATACTTAGAAAATAAAGTGTAGGTGGAGTGCAGCCAACTCAGACAGGAGTTAAGCAATAAGGCTGGAAAACACTTCATGGTGCCAGTGGCATTAGCAATGTGGACCAATGTCAGGAACATGGCACAAACTGCAGCCAGAGATACCACTGTACACTGTGAAATTAAAATTACCTGAGTGCCTAAGGATAAATATTCAAAGTAATATCCAAGCACTGATGTATCAGTGTCCCAAATGGTGAACAGACACAGCTCCTGTTGCACTGAGGGGAGGTACTGAGTTGATAAACATTTCTGTTAACTGGCTGGCTTATTTAAGTGCCAAAGTATGAATTTAGGCACTCCAGTTTGCACATTTTGTTTTGCAATTTTTAGTAGAGCTATTCAAACAAATACCCTCAGCTCACCTGGCAAAGACTTTAATTTTCACAGCTCTGTGGAAAAAGTGAACAAGCTTTATTTTCACTTCAAACATTTTTTTTTTTTTAAATGAGATTTTCCACTGGCAGAACACTAACATTTGCTGGTCAATATACTAATAAAGAAAGAATGGTAGCTTTGCACAATTTTGTGTAATGAATGAGCCTTTAGATTGCTGTAGCAAACTGGTCAGCTAGCCACTGTGTTTGAGAAGAGTCAGTGATTTATATTTGCTGTAATTTTGGGCAATGGTTTTTTGTTTTGTTGTTTTTGCAGTTTGAATGCTCTGGTGCTGCTCTGCTTTGGTAGGGTGATGCAACCATACCTAGCAATAGTAGGAACCAATATTTCTTCTTAGGTAGGAAACCAGTTTTCATCCCATTTGGCAAATAGCTACTTTCAAATGTTGACTTGCAGGATGGGACAGTTTTTTGTACAATAACCTCCCACTGGGGAGACAAGCTAACAAAATCAAGCAAGATCAATCAAGCAAGATCATCTGAAGGTGATAATCCATCCTCTCTCTCCAGCCTTCTGACTGAATGTCCTCAACTCACGGAGCAAAAAGTGCTGAGGTATCTCATCACCTCAGAAAACCAGAAGAATTTTCACCCTCTTTATGAAGCCTGATGCCATGTGGTCAACCAACTGGCTTAAAAGGATTGTTGATTTGTGTTAATGTTGCAATTAAACATCCATTATAGAGGGCAGGACGTAGACAATCCCTGAATCAAGACTGGCCAATGCTTTGCAAAGTCTTGCTTCCACACATTGCTGTTAAGATTTAACAAGAATTGACTGCTCTTGGTTCACCACACTCTCAAATTTCATAGCTTATATAATAAATGACCCAGGATATTCAGGATGTACATTTTTGCTCTAATACAAAATGTATCCTTGAAATAACTCAGAATTATAATCTAATGCACATTAACTGTATGTTTCTCTGTCATTTATATACCAAAGAAGGAAATACTAACATTTAGAGCTAAATTCTGTCATGGTTGTTAGTGAACTGAGTTTTCATCAGGTCGGTGGACAGAACTCACACTACTGTTTTAGTCAATCCAAATATGAATGGCAAAACAACAGAATTACATTTTGTTTAAAAACATCTAGTGTGTACCATTATAATCTGAACAATGGCAGTGTGAGAACTCAGTGAAGGAGGAAAAGGATTATAAATACATAACTGAGTAATTTAAAGTAGTTCTAAATCTGTGAGAGGAGAAATATGAATTCTTATGTCATATTTTTCATCTCTTTAACCAAGAAATTGGGCTAAAAAATTAAATAAACAAACAAACAAACTAAAAGTTAAAATAGCAAGATTTAGGGCAAACTAGTTATTTGTATTTTGCAGTGTTGTGGTCACAGTTTTTCTCACAATTCTCCTAACATTTCATATTATAAGAAAAATAAAGAATTGCAGGAATATGTGCAAAACCTTCCCTAAACCACAAACTCTTAAAATTTCCAGTATATAAGTGGGTTTGGATTATTTTAAAGAGCAAGTCATTCTGTTTTCATCTGACATCCATTTCCTTATGGTCCCCCAAACTTTTACATACCAGTAGAAGTAGAATTTCCAGAATTTGCAGGAATCTTGATTTTATATATTGCTGCTTGGCCACTCAAATCCAGAGTAAAAATTGAGAAAATGCTGGTGTGTACAGGTAGATTGGCTATGATCACATTCTTCTCAGGTAAAGCTAAACGGAGTCTGATGGTCTCTGTGTTTTGGATCTTTGTTTTAATGGGCTCAGTGCATTTCCAGAGACTCCTCCTCATGTACTGCAGTGTCCTTGCACATGGAATAATAGATATAGAACAGCATCTGTCTGTAATTTATCCTGCTTCGTTCAGTGGAGTAAAGTACACAGATTATTATTTAGGACTATGTTGAGGCCATGAGCTTTGTGTTGAGCCACAGTCATCTACCCAAGCTCCACAAGTGCAAAATAGTGATCAGCTGTACACTGAGAGCATTCTGCACATGGGGCCTGAAATATTTGGTTCCTGCAAGTCTTAACAGACAAGAAAAATTATGGATGAGAACGCTGCCAGCTTTCTCTAGGCCTTGAGAATCTATGCATATCTGCACCTAATGTAAATCAAAACATATGGTGCCAGATGGGTATTAATACTGTCATTTAGTCTGAGATTTTGGTTGCCATCTGTATGTTGGCACAGATTGAGTGTTTATTAATGCTACCTATTCCTTACAATCAGTACTTGTTTCTTGAGTAAATATTAGTTTTAACTGGAAGCATACGTTCTACGGATATATTTAGCTGAGGCTTGATGTATTGTCCATTATGGGTGCTTTTCCATGGGTTTCTGTTGGGGGAAATAGGGCCACATAAATACTCTTCATTTAATTTAGGTTAATGAATAGTCTTTATCAATTAATTCCTGCATTTGTTTGTAGCATTGAGCTGCATTTGATTTCTGTTCAGGGTACAATTTATTCAAAACCATAATGTGCAGGCAGACAAATTCCTGTAAGAACAGGTGTTCATAAGACATATTGGTGCTAGATGTCCATACCCTAACCATGATGAATAAGAAAATAACTTTGTGTACAGAAAGGGTTTGAAGTTGACAACTTCAATCACATAAGACCACCTCATCAGGAGTCTATCATGCTAGAGAAGGTCTAAACTAAACCTGGAAACCCTGAAAGATTATGAAGCCATGGAGGTGCTCATCTCCACTAGAATAAAATCATGTAAGGATTTTTTGTCATTGTTATCTGTCTTTATTAGGAGGAACAGACATGATGGGTTCTGGGTGATGAAATTGGTCAGTTACAGGTAAAGAACCTTCTAGTTTACCTTGAAAATGCATGTTTGCTGGAGTTAGGAATATCAGGGATGCTGCCTTAATGGATAATTTTGCCATCCAGTCAATGTAGATTCCTCTACGGGGAGTGCTTAGCTTGAATAGACATTATCCCACATCCCACTGCCTTTCTGAAGTGAACATTTTGGTCATATGTGGAAATAATGTAAGTGGAAATCCATTCAATGAAATTTGAAGACCATGAAAACTAGATAAAAACATAAAAACACATTGTAATCAGTTTCCCTGGGGTCTGTTAATTTCATTGATTCAATGAGGGTTCATCCCAAGCAAATGGATAAAATTCTTACCCTAGTGAGATGTGAAGTTGTTAGAGGTTTGCATGGGTATCAATGGGCTAATTATTTATCCATCCTAATTATTATCGTTTTGAAATAAATAAGCACAAAATTTGTATATATAACTATTTGAAGTATTCTGAAGGTGTTTCTAAATAGGCTTAATTAACTAGGATAGATGGATGATTTGTATAACATTTAGATTAGCAAAAATTGTCATACAATGGAAGTCTGTCTATACTGAAATCTGGACAGTAATATGTTCTGTCTGTATATATTCTCAGAAACATGGGAGAACTGCAACATAAACTGTCTCTAAACTTACACTGCACTCCTCCAGAGCATGCATATCACTTTTCGGGGTTTTTTTGTTCACAGGTTTCTTGTTACCTGCTTTCTTTAGAGGACATTGAGTTTCAAGACCTAATAAAAGATCCCTTTACCCTGAAAATTGGGCTGTCTAAATTTCCCTTTCATGGCCCATTATGGTAATGGAAAGGGAGGGAGAAGGAACCAACTCAAAACAGAATTTCTTGGAAAGGATTCTGTTTGTCATATACACATTGTGGGGCTAAGGAAATTGGAAGGAAATGTTTGTATAGTGGCAGGAAATGTTAAAAGTAGCATACAGACGCCTTTCTAATTTTCTGCAGATTTGTCAACTTCTTTTTGCAGAACACAATGAGATTTAGATGTAAATAGAGTGATTTACGTTTAAGAAAAAAAAAAAAACAAAACAGAACAAAAAAAATATTTGTAATTGTGAAATTGTCTTATGTTGGTAGAAACTGTAATGAGACACGGCACAACTGCCAGCATTTCTGAAACAGGGACTAAAACATCTCCTGTTACAAGTCTAACAAGCTGATTATCATAACTTACAGTGCTTGGTGTTTTACATGGTCTACAGTCAATGCACAGTTCCATAGTTTGTTCAGGATAACTTTTCCAGAAAAGCCATCTCTTTTCTCCTCTAGAATATCCCCTAGTAAACATTCATTAACAGTTCAAATAACCCATTAGAGGTGAATAAATGGAGTCTTTTATAAATAAGGATCTACAGTGTTCTACGCTACTACTATTGAGGTATTTTTCTGTTCATATAAATTAACTTGATTCATTGAAATCCAGACTTGTTTTCTTATGAGCAATTGGCAACAAGAGTTGACTGAAGATTTGATATAACACGTAACTTATCCACAGGGTTTGTCATTACCTGGAATATGTTTTTCATTGCCAGAAGATGCAGCATTACAGCTGATTGTTTGTTGTGGACTATGAAGACATCTTGAAGCAGAATAGGAAAAATATATTTAGTAACTAATATGTCAAGTAAAAAAGGAAGAAATATAATAGTAATATAGCAGAGAGAGTAATATATATTACATTAAAAGCAGGTTTTAAAAGTCATTCTTAGCAGTGAGCAAAAGTTTTGCTTCATCATTTAAAAACTTCTTTTGCAGAGAAAACAGATGGTCATTGTGTGGTGTAAAGGCTCTTGATACAAAACTAAACCAATTGAATTTGTGTGTTGAATCATTAATGGCTATCAACCTGGAATAAAATACAGTTTTGGTAGAAACCCCAGGAAGTTTTATCAACCCAAAATTAAGGATCCCAACTGAGCTACAATGTGGATGACTAATATGGTAGACTATGTGGAAAAGAATTTTTCAGACATGTCTATCTCTTGTATTGAACTAAAATGCTTGGAAAAACATTCTTTTTTTTTCCAGCAGGAAAAAAATTTGAAGGAACTAAGTGAAAGAACAACAGTGTTAGTATATTCCCTGAAAAGAAAAAGCTGGAGTGTCAGTGATTATCTCTTCCCAGAAGGAATGTTGTTGTAGCAACACATTCCATAGAAAGTTTGATGCGTTTTAATGATTAAGGTATTTATCCTACTTTTATTGTGGCAGAGGTTTTTTTTTTTTTCCAAACTGTTCACTTTATGAACCTCTGGCATCCATTTGTTATGGTTCCAGATCATAGTTGTCAAATTGTTTGGACAAACTATCAAGCATTTTCTAAGTTAATGACATTTATCACTGCTTCTCCTGGCAAATGAGCATTTTTGACCATGACTCTTCTGACATTGCAAAGGCAATTATTTGCAGTGCTATGGTAGCTCTGTGATAAGAGCCCTTAGTCACCACAGGGCTACAACTGCATCTTTCCAGTACTCCTGTTGTAAATAATTGAAAGAAAAGTTTGAAAGGGAACAAATGGTTCCCTCAGAGAGGAACACAGAGGACTAATATTCTGGCTGTGGGAAAAGCAGGCAGGATTGTAGGAAATCTCTTTAGAGCAGTTCTCCTTTGTGTAGAAAATGTGCTCTAGTGGGGAAAACAAACAGGGTAGTAGTAATGGTGGCACAAATGGTCATGTCAAAAGCATTGGACTCTGTAGAAATTACACTCTGGGGCAGTCACTAAGCAGATTGCCCGAGAGCTGACATGGAGATCATTAACCATTGGTAAAGGAGGAAAATAATAAACTACTCTATACTTTGGTGAATAAAAAGAGTGAGCTGGGTTCAGTAGATTTGTAATAGGCCTCATTTTGCACATAGAGAACTGACAGACATCATGTCCATCACACTAATTTATGTATTTTCCAGTTTGTCAAAAATATTCTACATTTTTTAACAGAGAATGATAAATTAATCTTGTAACAATTTTTTATCTGCAGGGAAAAGTAAGAAATTAAAGCTTCCAAGAAGGAGAAAGTCCTTCTTGAAAACACCATAGTTTC
>JAOEGS010012738.1:121387-132563 GCA_025447755.1 Corythornis vintsioides | reverse complement strand
AATTGTTTTGGTTTTGTTTTTTTGTCCTGAATGCTTGTGCTAATGTTGCTTTTCAAAGGCAGAATTTTAATCACCTCCCAGCTACAGGACTTTTGCCTTTGTATTTGATATGAAACCTTTCCGTTTGTCTATTTTTCATAAATGTTTACCATTTAAGTGCATTTCTTTTTGTCTTTAAACTTCCTTTGATTACTGTAACTGTCTGTCCTGTTTCCAGTCTCACTTGCAATACTGTGTTCCACCAATCTTCTGACTGTCCCCCCTAAAGCCATAACCACATTTTCAACCCTCCTTTGACATTTGTCCTGTAATGCAGCTTTTCTATACCTCTGAGACAACAAGGTAATGGAGAAGAAGAACCATAACAAACCTGACCTAATGCACAATATACACAGATTTCTATCTTGAGCAGCAGCTTGTGGAAAACCTTGCTCCAGCAAGTCAGTCAGGGGAGTAAATGCAACATATTTGTCTATAACACCTGCTCCTAAATCACCACACTGCAGGTGACTGCACTGGCCCATGACTCCAGAGATTTTCCATCAACAGTGAAGTCCTTCACTCGTTTCACTCACTGGAAACTAGGGAAAACTAAACACACAGACATTAGGTAATGTAGTTTATGCACACAGCTGAAACAGTCTGTATCTCCTTCTGCACTGGCAATTCTCCATCACACCCTTTCTAGACTGTTAGATTTTGTCTATCTGGATGACCTGACTCTGTAGTATCTATAACCCAATGTATTTTCTAAACAAAGCTGGAAGCATGAAAATGTATCTCTCCTTTGGGTTTTCAAGAGATAATAATACCTGCATATCTGCCAGATTGCATTGCTGGTTACAAGGATGTAAAACGAGAGGTCACAGTAGCTAATGGAATTGTCCCAAGGTTTATCAGTATGAAAGAGAAAAGAATTTAGTGGAGTTTAAAGAGGAGTAATGATTTCCTCCCTCTTGCTGCAGCTGCTTCACCCTGTTTGCTCCTTTGTGCTTCATTATATATAAAACATAAAAAGTGAACAGCTAAGCTAAGTAATGTGTTTTCCAGAATTGTTATACCTTGTAACTTGATAATCATCATAATCCAAATTCACTGAGGGAAAGATTTCTCTTGGCTACTTTAAGAGGATGTTGGTGAGAGATTTCTAATTTGTGAAACCATAGCTATTTCCCTGAAGGTTTTAACATGCAAATAATTAGCTATTTCTCTTTTTTAAAGGAACCTTTCTGATTCTGAGAATCACTACACTGATTCTTTAAGTACAGTTAATTACCTAACACTGGAGCTTTGAGAGCTATCCAGTCTCTGATTATGTTAGTGAGTAGACCAAGACAAAAACATGCCAAATTAATTTACCTAACAATTTTGCTCAAATACCATATGAAACAAAAAACTATCCAGAAAACTAAAAAAACACTCCATCTGTGACTAATAATTAAGCAAGTGATATATTGATTTTTAAAGCCTTTTGCATGCAATGAATCAAAACACAGTGTTTTGGTAACAAGGTCATTTTATAGATGGAATTGTGTGCCATTTAAATTTTGAATGTGTTTAGCCTCCTGCCATCTTTTCCCCTGCAGAAGAACTCTTACTGCTCTTGGTCATCTGCATTTGCAAGCAACTAACAAGGAGCAGTAGCATTCTGAACACGACTAGTGACTTTCTGTCAGTTTTTTTGTCTATACTTTGCAAATTGTTTTCTGAACCTTGTGGATAAGAGTAAATGAGATTACACTGAAGTTGGAACTCAGTACAAATGCACTAGAAAATCCAGTTAGGATTCAGTTTGTTCTTCTGTGGGTCGAACTGTGAAAAATGAAGAAGTAATTCCTGATGGAAATTCATAGAATAAGTGTGTCACTACTGTTTAACTGACTTGAGAGGATAAATATTACCCACAGATATTTCTTTGTGTAACATTACAATGACATTTATTTAACTGAACAGAATCTTTTATTGATTGAAATTCTAGTAACTTGAAATTTTCCTGTCAGTAATTTGTGTGTTTGTAGACTTCTTCAAATATTTAAGTTATTAAAATATTACATTTTTGTTCACTAGATTAATTTGGGAATTATACAGATGCTTTTTATTTAACTGTCTAAATTTCACATGAGAGAAGACTTTAAAGTTGCTGAAGAAATAATGGTTTGAGTAAATGACTCATTATTTCTACAATGTCACATATACCAGTTTAGCAGTGATTACAAATCCTCAGCAGAGACTTTTTTTACTGATTGTTGTGAAATCACTGGTATTCTGAGGCCATGGGGGCCCCCTGGTTCATAGTTTTACATAAAGGCTAGGATTAATGAGCTTTTCTCACATCCAGAAGAGATCTGTGACATATTGTTAATGCAGAGATAAAAACACGTTACTTTTTCTTGTGGGTCTTTGGTCTCCATTGCAAATGATACATTGCCAATACCAGAACCACCAGAAAAGAAGGTGGAAGAATTTTCACTATATTAAGAGATTGTTCCAAAACTGAAAGAGCAGAATATAAGCATTTAAATGAATATCTGTATGAATAATTCATATAAATAATCCTAAGGAGTTTTCTATTTTCCATCTGAAAAGTTTAGGGACTGTGGAGTGGGTGAGGATTTTTTTAAGGTGGCAGAGAAAGTATTTTTTTATCCATAGATTCTATCTATGAATAAACCTCTAGGAAAGAGGTTCTTGAGATGTTATTATGACTGTATTATGAACCAGATTCATGGAAAGAAAACCTACGTTCCTAATAGTATATAGCATAAAAAAAAAAAAAAAAAGTAACTGGTATTTGAGCTTAAATGCAAAGAAAGAAGTAAAAACTTTTGGAAAAATCTAGCAGGTCTTTCCTATATAGATTCTTCAAGCTTTTTTCTTTTCCTTCCAAAAGCATCGTCATGTGATCAAGAACTTCAGTCTGCCCTGGAGGAAGCTAAACAGCCCCAGAAAGACAATGTGTTCATTCCAGAGTGTGCTCAGGGTGGGCTCTATAAACCAGTGCAGTGCCATCCTTCCACAGGCTACTGCTGGTGTGTTCTGGTAGACACAGGACGTCCCATCCCTGGTACATCAACCAGGTAAGGAAATGTACGTTCAGTGCTCAAAAGCTGTAGTGAAAAGATGCCTTAATGCACATACACCAACTAGTAGATTTCTATTGTTGATGGAATTATGTCATATAGGCTGCTTCTTTTCAATACAAAGTGAAATATTTTCATCAGAAGTTAAGGCCAGGTGGCCACAGACTCTTACTGCAATGTCATAGGAAGTCTACACTCTCAGTCCTCTTTATTTTGTGCTGGGAAGTCAAGGCTTGGTGCAGATAATTAATAAGCCTGGAGGAAACCTCACCACCTGTTAGGTTGAATATAGAAGAACCAAGTATGATGGTCTATGACAGAAACAATGTCCAAGCTCAGAAATATTCAGTTATTTTTCCAGCAACCTCTTCAACTATTTAATAAGACTGACTTTGATGGAACTGTTTGGGAACCCATTGATAGGAATTACCATTTTAGTATGTTATTAATAGATGCTTGGAATTCAGTTGTCTCAGCTGAGCTGGATAAATGGTAAAGTGTTGTGAGCCACAGAGAGCAGATGCAGGCAAGACTTAGTAGTACAAGTATTCAGGACCTAGAGATGTCCTATAGAGATTCTAGAAACTCCCTTTTCTGTTCTTTCTCTGTTCTCCTAAGTTTGTTCAGTGTTTCTTGTTTGTAGTACCAATCTTTCTTTGAGTTTAAATCATTTTATGGAGCCTTAGTTCCTATTCTCTAATTGGAGTTCAAACCATTTTCTTATGCTCATCAAGCAATGAGGCTTCTGCTGATTTTTATTTTAAATTTTGATTTTTTTTGTTTTTGTTGTTGTTCTTCCTTATTAGCATAAGCCCCTGTTTCCACCTTTTGTATGCTTCCTTTTTAAGTGAGATTTAATTTTTTTTAGTGTGTTCCTTATTCTTCTGTGTGGCTTCCTGACACATTCTGTCTAACAGGATGAACCATTCATGAAAGTGGAGGTGGTGATCCTTGGAAACCAACCCACTCACTTTGCTATTTATATGTACAGTGTGCATGAAGTGTGTGTGAGTTTGGTTTTCTCTATCAGACAGACTGGAATTCTAGGTCTTCCCAACCTCTTGATGAATCACCTATGGATCAAGAATCAGTCTTCTTTTTTTTACTGTTTGGTCTAATGACCTCTTGTGTTTGGCAGCTAGACACTCACTTAGCTGCGGGAGAAGAGGTGGAAGAGCAGTCTTTGTGCTGCATATCTCCAAAGTTGGATGCTGGGAAACTGGATTCAATCATTTCATGCATAAGGTTTAGACACAAATCTTCCTTCTGCTTGATGAGTGCTCTGCCTAATGACTGATCAGCTGCTGTGGTCTGGATGATATCTGATTTGTTCAGCTTTGCTGGACTTAAAGACAGTTCTCAATGGATCTCTGGGGAAGTATTTATTAATATCCTTGGAGAGGACATTTCTAAGCACAGATGTGTGAGTGCTCAACTTTAGAGTTTCATACTAAATAAAGAATGACTAGTGTATTTAGGAATCTAGTCCTGGTAAACAAGCAGGTGGGATTACTGCCTGGAGTTTAAGAGGAATGTCTAGACCTCATTTCTGAGAAAGATATAGATGGGCGGGAGTCCTATTACTTGTATCTTATTTATTTATTTTTTGTTTGTTTATTGTGCTATATTGATAAACTTTTTTTTTTTTTTCTCTAGAGGGGGAAATTAAGGGGAATCAGAATATGACAAGAAATATGCAGTTGTTTTTTAATTCTTTCTTACAGAATGGAAAGAGTGAACATACAAGTCTTTCCTACCTGAAAGATCATAGGGCTCTTGCAAAACGGTGTATGGTATCTTCCACTGCAAGCTGCAAATTAGAAGATGTTAAAACTCCATTGAAGGAACTGTTAGCATTAGTATTCCTGGCAGCAAGATGGATCCATTACATCCTGGAATCTGTACTGCAAATTTGGATGGAATCAGTAGAGGACAATAGGGAAAGCATAGACAGATCTGGGAAGCTGTTGCCAGAACATTTTTCATGTTCATTTTGAATACATTAATGAGGATCAAATGTATCATATCATCAGGCTCTTAACACCACAATAAATAGTACTCACATTAATTTAGGCACCCAAAATGAGAGGAAACTCTTAGAGTATTAATGAGTACATTCATCTTCTAATGTCCTGCCATGTGAAAAAAAGAAGATAAAGAATTTGTTAGTGGAAGTATTCTAGAAAACAAAAAATCATCCTAGAGTTTAAATAAATATATATATAGGACATTTAGTACAGCAAACGTCACAGGAAATAGGTGAAGCTGTGATATAAAGCTGACTTTTATGGAAGTCAAGAGGAAACATCCATTTCACTAAAAGGATGATTTCACAACATAACCCTCAGCCTGTGTCAGAAGGGGAATAAGGGACAGAGACTTAGTGATTAGAAAAGGGAATTAGAACAGCTTTAAGGAAATATATATATATATATTTATTAATTATATATAATAATAAATTGAAAATATACAAATATGTACAAAACCAGTCTTGATCCAAAGCCCCTAATGGTAATTACAGCACCATCACCACTGATGCTGAGGAGCAGGCACCAGGAGAGTCCCAGCCTGGGTCCAGCAGCAGAGGTGAGCTGTGTGCAGGAGCTGGATTCTGGTACTGGATTCAGGAACACACTGATCAGGGTTGAGAGAGTCCTCCTTGGATGTGCCAAGGAAGAAACCAAAAGAGGACCCAAGCCAAACTAAGCAAAGCTGGCAAAGGGGTCCAAGAGAGACAAGGAGAGCCCCCCAAGAGAAGAGACCCTCCTGATCCCTCAGCTTTATTCAGAATATGCTGTCTATGGGCTGGAATCCCTCCTTGGTCAGTTTGGGGTCACCTGCCCTGTCCCCTCCTCCCTGCAGGTGCAACCTTTCACTTTCTGCACCCCCCAGTGTGGCACACAAGATCCAGCAGTGGCCTTGGTCTGCACATCAACCCTTGGTACTGACTCTAAGCATGGGATGTTATCAGTGCTGGGAGCAGATACAGTAATCCCCAATTTAATTGCACAATATTCTCTAAGCTTTTTTAAAAAAATAGAAATCAGCTGCTCATCAGGCTGCCCACACTGTAGAATCCCTGTGAAAGCCCCCATCTTCTACTTCATTGTATACCTCAGTAAATCTTGCTTCCCAGCAGACTGATCAGAGGTATAAAGCAGCCTTCAGAAGCCCTTGCCAACTCTAAATATAAATTCAAAGCTAGGGATTCTTTCCCCTTCAGAATTTAAAAGAGTAACTTGGGATGTCTTTTAACTACATTATTTTTTAACCTGACAGTGCTCCATTCTGATATGCTATCCCTTTTCCACTCTTTCCCCATGAAAACTGAGGCAAGAGTGTTTTTCTTATCAGTTCTTAGTATGGCTGTTCCTGTATGGTAATTTTCTAATGACTCATTTTCTTTCTTCCATTGTTTTAGAGTTAAATGTAGACTTTTCACATTGCAGCATTTTAACACCTATTGGGTGTTATAAATTACAAATTTATTATGATAGATTGCATTTGTCTATGGTGAACTACATGTGTATTTAACAAAAATATAAGGCAGAAACATAGAAGAGTAGAGGTCAAAACAGAAAGTATAGGCATAGACAGTGTAACAGCAGCAGAAAAGGATGAAAGGAATGCAGAGGCTGGTATCAGATTAATCAGGGACCAGGCTAGTTGCCAGATACTGCATTAGTGACTGTTTCTCAGAGATTTCCCTTTCATTCTTTTCTTGGCCTATTGAAGTGGTCATCTGTCAGGTATCTGAATTCAACCCATGATATCAAAGCAGCTTCTATTCCTGATGTTCTTTAGGGGTGGAAAGAAAAAGGTCTGTAGGTCTCCCATGTATATGTAACCAACACTGTACCTTCTTGCAGCAGCCAAAATTTGATGGGCCAGTGGGCACTTTCATCAGGTGATGTGGAAATAAATTAAGCACTCAAAGGAGAAAAAAAGTAATTTTTTTTTTTTTTTTTTTCAGAATACTTAGGTATTGTTCTTAGGGACAGTCTGGCCTGGACCCTGTGCATAACCACCATTAAATTATTTTAAAAAGGAATATTTTGTTCAAAACATTTGGCTTACTACACTTTAATTACACATTTTAGTACACCACTCAGTAAATGTCATTTTGGAAAACTTAGAATATGAGAATTTTAAATAAAGATGGGCAGTAAAATGTAAGAGAGTCTAGATTCTGTCAACAGGTATGTATGTGCACATGTATGTATGTGGTCCCAAGTCATATTGGTGTGATTAACTGCTAATTTAAACTGTCTCTGAAATACACACTATATTCTGCAGCTTCAAGCTACTTTAGGAAAGTGATAAAGGAAAATTTCTCAGGAGTAGATTTGGTCAAGTTGTGTGAAAAACCACCATGCAGCAATAGTGGGACATAAGCAAAACGATTCAGCAGCAGATGCTCCCATGTCTCCTGCACTGGAAGAAAAGATATTTCTAGTGGTGTTGTATAAATCACTGTTTGCTGAAAGTACAAATAACAGAGTTTCTTGTTACCAGCTGGACTATCAAGTAACATTAATTAAACTAAGAAAACAGAAAGTAACCAGAATATTCAAGTAGCAGGTGGAGATTTGGTCTTTTTTACAATCCATTTCAAGCATTTCCAGCCCAGTTCCCTTCCTTCTGGAAACCTTGCCAGTTCTTCACTCTTGTTCAAAATGTTAGCTGTTCATAGTTAGTCCTTATGTAAACACATTTTTCCATGTGACTTTAGAACTTCAGTAGTAACAAACTACAGTACCTACCTTGCTGGATTTTGAACTTGCTTGTCTGGTGGTTCTCAACATGATCACTGTGTCAGATGTCAGAATATTATATTGTTTATAGGTTTTTTGATTGGTTGTTAGAGCTTGACTTTAGTTGTTTTTTTTTTTTTCAAAATTATTTTTTGTTATGTATTACTTTATAACAATTCCCCACAGCTTTCTCCTTCCTCAATTTTTCCCCTGTAAAATGAGTTTTGGAATAGATAATACGTTTGTAGTTTGTTATCAGCTCCAGGAGAATAAAGATGTGCTGGCTTCCTTGAGGTAAGTGGAAAATAGGCAGATCAATTTTCATTGCCCCTTCTGAATAAAAAACAAGGTTATTCCCTGAATAAAAGAAGGTACAAGTTTGATTTGGACTGCAATGGAAAGAAATTAGTTCTAAATTGAATTAACCTTGGCTGGTTTTACTCTGTTCTTTAGGTATGAACAACCCAAGTGTGACAACAGTGCAAGAGCTCACCCAACCAAAACAAAGGATTTGTACAAAGGGCGCCAGCTTCAAGGTCAGTGAAATAGATAAATTTGTTTTCAGGCATCCCAATGCTTTGTTTATGCACTGCAATAAATTAGAAAGCAATTTCTTATCCTGTATCAAAACAGTATCTCTTTTAGATATCACTATATTGATTTTACCACCGATTGAAGTCTTTGACTTTGGAACAATGTATGTGAATATGGGTCTTGGGATTGTGTCAGAGAAAATAAGGCTCTTTTTTCTCAGTAGTTTAAAGGCAGTCACGTTTACATGCTGGAGTTATTCCTTGCTATTGTCGTACTTTAGAAATCAAAAAATATGTCAAGAATAAATTGGCCCCTAATTCATTATCCTTGTTTTAGCAAATTCCATGGGAAACTGATTTCTCTTCAAATCAGTCTAAAAAAATGTATTATGTACTTAACTTTATTTCCAAGATTATCCTTGTCAGTTTACCTTAGAATATTATTTTATTTTTCTCCTAAAAACCTTAGGGTTTATTATATGTTTAATTTTTTCACACTTTTTATGAACATGTGAGAGATTTTATATCTTGACAGTTGAGCTACAAAGAAGTTGGTACACTTCATTTTTTAAATGTCCTGCTAATATGTTTGAATAACTTGAGGTGTAGCAGGATTAGGGATATTGCACATGTTATGAGGGAGTTATGAAACATCAGGTATTGTAAAGTAACAGAAACAAGGAAATAATTTGGCCAGATGTTTTTGTGTCATGAAAATATTTCTCTTTAGCCACCTAGAGGAGCATCTAGACAGTAAATCTGAACTAAACATGCCCATCAGCGTTGAAATGCATGTTTAATGAAACACATATCAGTGGTGTCATGAAAAAAAAAATTAAGATTCATTTAGAATCTTAATAATTAGAAAATTAAGATTCATTTAAAAAAAAAATGAGTTCCAGAGGTGATACTGTTTATCTGAGACTATGAGGAAGAGAAACTCTTTTTCCCTTTGACAATTCTGGAACAAAAAAAAAAAAAAAAAAGAAGAAAAAATCGGTATTAAAACTACCCTGAATTAATTTCACCTGGGACCTGTAAAGTGGTTTCCAAATATTAAAGCAATGAGGCACCAGCCTTCTGAAGGACTAGTAATGGGGCAGAAAATCTGGTTAGTTTTTAAAGTAATTGTTCCTTACTTTATGAAAGTGAGATATGCTGAGAGACAGGGATGAATGAGTGATTTACTCCTCATTATGAGTAATCACTGAACACATATATACTGACATGCAAAGCTGAATTACACTAAAAATTCACCTTGAAGCATGAATTTCACAGCTCTTAATTTTTTTCTCTATTTCTCTTCCTTCACAAAAAAAAGAGATGGATCATGACTTACTTGCAGTTTTCCTGTTCAGCTGCTCAAAAGTTCAGCAAGGACTATATGTGCTGCATAAATCCTTAGATATTTGAAACTCAGTGGCAGATACATCTCTGTTGACAGATTGATCATGTTCATCTGTCATTTTGTCAGTCAGTACTTGTGTACTGAAGTTACAGTACAGTAACTGTAAGTTTCTCTTTTGTAACCAGAGTTGCAAAGGCATATTTCCATTTGTCTTGTTTAAATTTAAATGCAGGGTCTGGTCGCTGAGTGGTGCCAGGAGTGAAAGGATGTGTTTGCTTAATTTGCAGCTTATAGCCACAAAAATGTAGTAGCCCTAGGTGAAACTACTGTGACTATCTGTTCTGTAAATCCAGGAAGATTTTATAACAATTACTTTACTACTATGAGTGATCTTAAATAGGATAAAACCTACTAGTGCATCCTCAGGTGGATTAAACTGGTGTAGTTCTGCAGCTACACTGATTTATACCAGCTGAAAATGTGAACCCATTACAGTAAGCCAAATATTTTTAGCAATAATTTGCAAATAAATCAAGATGTAGTTTTTGGCAAACACTGATGTCTTATAAAGACAAAATTGTAGAAGGTAAGGGTCCCTTGGAGTCTATGGTAAAATTCCCACTGACTTAAACTGAGCTAAGAACATATCCTCACATTCTTAGGGTAAGTTAATATGAAGCATCTGAAATTGAAGGCTAACAATGTTTGTAAGGATGATCCAAGCCACCTGTATCTGTTAGATTGGGCTGGAAATTATATAAAAATAATTCTTCCCATTAGATTCTAGTCCTTTTTTAAAGCCAAAGCTTTTTTTCTGAGGTTACTTGTGGATTTGATACTTCTGAGAAACTAATTATGTGATAATGCAAATGACCCCAGAAAGGAGTTTTTAACTTTTCTCATGGTTAAGAGTTTTCAACAGTTTGTATTTTGACCTTTTGTTCTCCTCTGTGTCATACACATGTGAAAGCCCTGTGATGAACCCACATATTCTGTAAAGTCTTGGTTTATTTCATACTTTTAGATAACTGGTGTGTTAAACAGAGATTCATTTTTTCTACATAATATGGTCAAGAGCATTGGAAAGGGTAAAGCATGAAGCCTAGTTAAACTAAACCTAGACTATGGAGGAATGAGGTCTAGATGCCCCTGTATTTTCCTAAACTGATGAGTTGTAATAGATCAAATTCAGCCAAGCTGAAGAAATATATTATTTCTGGAACTGTATTATTTCCAGGCTGGGTCTATATGTGATGGTAGTTTCAAGCATTATATGTATCCACTAGGTTTTAATAATCATTAAAGTACTTTTCAGTACACAACTTCAACAGACATATATTTATATAAAAAAGATTTATAGATTACTACTGTACTAATATTTTAAGTACATTGGAAAACAAACCCCCAGGTAGAAATTTAAGAAGGATGAAGCTAAAAAGAAAAACAACATGATTTAAAAAA